>VJMY01001239.1:0-16091 GCA_009869795.1 Neelides sp. FZ-2019 | reverse complement strand
CCATCGACTTCCTCAAGGTCATCCACCGTCACTTCTTCCCCCACGAGCACTTTCCAGATAAGAGGAGCCAACGGAATGGCGACAGGTTTCTTGGTTCGAATCGCCACGCCGAACAGGACTCCAATGAATTTGAAAGCGAGTAAATCTTCCGAAGTGGTTAAGTCAGGGTTGAGGAGAAATCGATCCCGGTTGTATCCAATGTCATTCGTGGAGTTCGGCGTCGGGATGAGATAAGGTACGGCTCCCTTCGTTAGCTCCAGACATATTTCAGTGATTGTGTCATCGAAAACTCCGCCAGCATCGTCGGCGCCTTCTCCGATCAATTTCACCTTCCAAGCCCTCGACGGGAGTCTGAGTTCAGCTTGGGGAAGCTGAACGACTTGTTTGGATACTTGAGTGAAAATCGGCTTTTTCTTTCCTCGACTCGTAATCCGCCTGACAGTAATTTGCGGGCCGTACGTCCTTGATTGAATCATCGTTCGGCTCAGAGTTCGAATAAAAGGCAAATTATAAATCCGCGGCGTGTAGAGCGGACGAAGTCGAGGACACGTGGGAATATACGTTGGATCCATCTTGTATGCCGTTCCCTGGAAAATAATCCCATGTTTAATCGTTTCATAAGAGATTGGTAAATAACTCAGCGGCTCAGGTCTCATATAACTCCATATGCTCCCGAGCAAAGTTCTCAATATGGGCAGTGAATTTTAAAAGTTGAGCTCACGGAAGGAGTAAGCGGGAGAAAGTTCCATGAAGAGTAAAGGAGATCAGAGAAGCTATAGAGGATCTTGAGCCGTCTCCTTAGCGTGAGTATAGGAATCTCTTGAAGGCGAGGGTACTGAGGCGGAACCGACTCCGGAGTCCCGAGAATTAAATCTTCGCCTGAGTGGAGATTTTTCCCTTTATCGCATCTTCGCGCTGTCCAGGCAGCACTATGGATTCGACCGGCAGAAACCTTCGAACAACACCAGCCAATTACATTACCAACTCAGCTCTTATTTATTACCTCATCACTTTACATTTATGGGCTGGGTAAAACATATTGAGCAATGGCCCTTACTTGTTGGATTCCTTTCAGGAGCGGGATCTTCTCTGGCTCTCGCACCGTGATCGTCTGCCATTTAATTGCATTAATTAAATTTACTTACTCAATCTATATATGTTACATTATTTGCAATCACAAACTACTTTCTACGACATGTAAATACAAATGAAGAATTGAAAAGTTTGTAAATCAAAGTTAGTCTCATACATATTAAAGACTTCAAAGATAAGAGAAAGATGAATAGAATTTTAATTATTTTTTCCCTACGTGTCCAAGCCCCAGTTGCCCTTCGCTGTTGCTCCCCCATCCGTACACGTCGCCTTCTGCCGTTACACAGAGTGTATGCTCGGCTCCGACCGAGATATCCACAATCACTTTGTCGTTCAGGCTTGTGATCTAAAAAGGTTAATTTGCAGTTGAAAGACATTTCCTCCGACTATTTCGGTTCCTTTGACTTTCTTTCTAATATATGAAATACAAGAACTCACAGGCACAGGTCGATTTTGATATCGGGAATGGGAATGGCCTATGAGTCTATCCATTCCACAAGTGTAAACATTTCCTTTCTTGCTCAAAAAGACCGTAAATTGGGTCCCACAACAAACTTTCACGATTCCAACATTTTGAAGATCTTCAATTAACTGTGGAGTGGCAGCTGGATTCGAAGACCCAAGACCCAATTTCCCATTTTCTCCGTCGCCAAAAGCCTGTTTAGTTACAAAAGAATTGAGTTCAAATGAAAAGTTGTAAGAAGCTCTGATTAAATAAGAACAAGGCGTAATAAGCCAACTTACCCAAACGCAATTTCCATCCGCGGATACGCAAATGGTATCTGAAAAAGAATTTTATTGGTTTCATAAAGATCCTATCAAATGGCATATAATGGAAAGATATAAAGGACTATATGTGAGCTCTTAAGCAACGCGAGAGCAATTAATCATTAGAACTTACGAGCCAGCCCGCACGCGATAAAACCAATCCTAAATTGGGCCAGACTCAGAAGTTTTTCTGGAATCTTTTTATTCCCCACATTTCCAAGTCCAAGTCTCCCATATTCAGAACTGCCAAAAACAAACACTTGGCCTTCTGCATTCAAAACAGCCGAATGTTTAAATCCACAAGCAACCTAATATAATAATAAAAATGTGTTACCTACAAAGATATATTGAAATTCATTTTATTGTAAAATACGATTTTCGAGATATAAAATTATATCTTATATCAAATATTAAACTTGAGAATTTTTCTAATATGTAAATTTCCATGTATTATTCTTTGTTACTTGAATAATCATTTCATTTCGAAGAGCCTCAATCTGCTTGGGTCTTCTCTGACGATCCGAAGTTCCGTGACCAAGTTTTCCATAATCTCCGTCTCCCCATGAGAAAACTTCGCCTCCTTCAGCCAAAGCCAAACTATGACCATCAGATCCACAGGATGTTGCAAGAGCAACGATAACGTAACCTGTTCAATAATTTCCACATTCTTGAGAGTCTGAGAGAAACTGAGAGCCCAATAATTAATGGATGAGTTCTAATGACATTAAACCTTGCAATGCTGAAATCACAGTCTGTGTATGGATATCATCAGAATTTCCATGGCCGAGTCGTCCATAGCTGCCTTCTCCGATGGAGAGAACCGAGCCGTTCCCTTGAATGAGAAAAGTGCAATTTTGGCCGCAAATGACTTGCTGAGATCCTCCAAAGGATGCTGCAATTCTTGGGCAAATTATGTGCCTTCCGACTTTAAATTAATAAGAAACAAATTAATATTTAATAATTCGTAATTTTTCAGTTAATTATTAATTGTTTAATGTGACTGTGACTATAACATGTTTGTTATACTATTAGGCGGAGTAGCATCTCCTAGTTGACCATGCCTGCCATTGCCCCACATGTAAACTTCACATTTTCCTCCAAATTGCCAATCGTTCGGTTGTTGTGTGAAGAAGGACATAACTTGAGAATCCATTTCAAGTGACCAATCAATCGTTCTATCATCTTCTTCCTCTTCTAAGAATAAACAAAAATGTTAGAAAATGAATTATCCTAAAAATAATAACTTATAATTTTTTATACCGATTTTATATTTTTCAACAAAATCAGCAGGAAACGGTGCTCTGTTCAATAAAGCGTCAGCAGTCCGAATTGTTAATCCAAGAGTTTTGAGCCAGAGCCAAGGATTAGCTATTTCAATAGTCAAAAATATAATTATTATAAATTAAGTTTTAAGCAACAGAAATTTGTGAATAAAATAATGATTCTACGTTTTGTGAGATCCGTTCCACTAGAAGATTGCAAATTAAGTCCAATGACTTTGTCAACTCCCAAATTGAGAGCCAAACCCGCAAGGCCTTGCAAATACCTCGAGTATAATAAATGATCATCAATCTTGGACTTTTCATATTCATATTGTTCCTGAAATGAAAAAATTGAAAAATAAAATCAAGATTAGAATTTTCAAAACAAATTATAGTGTAAAATGAATGAGCAATTAAATAAAATTAAACCTTCATCATATTAGGAAGATAAGTTAGCAGAGCTTTAAACGTTGGCATCAAATGCAATGCATTGAGTCCTTGATGAAGCAAAACAGTTCGACAATTTGCCAGAACGAGAGTGTCTTTCATCTTTTCCTCATTATAATGAATCAATTTCACCTCCTAAATACAAAATGTACAAAGAACATGAGAAATATAAGAACAAGCTTGAGAATTGCACGTCAAATGAGGCGTTTGAACCTTTGATCGTGTGAATGAGGCTGTAAGAGCCAAATCTCCAGCCCAAGAGAGATTCGTAATGGAGCCCTGGCCAGTGGCCGTGTAGACCAAAAGGCCAAACTCCACAGACCACATGTTAATCGTCCCATTTCCCTTTGAACATCCAGTGGCCAATACAGAGCCTTTCGCGTTGAAGCTGAGGGCAGTGACGGGGAAATATGGATGAGCTCGGAGAGAATGCATCAGCTTGATCTTCCCAGCCCCTTCGTCTAGACTCTGATTCTTCGGAATGTCCACACTCCAGATGTTCACGTTCCCATTGTTAAAGCCCAATGCGAAGATCCCTCCAGACCGGTTTTTGGGAATGACAGGCGACCAGACGAGCGACACGGGCTCGTGCTCACACTCAATTTCCTCCGTGCACGTCCAGTAGCCTTCGAGTTCTAGCCAAAGGCGACATATCCTATCCACTCCACAAGTTGCCAATAATTCTCCTTGCGGGTCAAACTTGAGCCCGGTTAAACCCCCTTGATGGGCTCGATGGGACAAGGGCTTTTGCTGGAGATCTCTCTTGCAGAATTTTAAAACCCCGTCAAAGTACCCGACAGCGAAGAATTGATCATGGTAGGCCCAATCAATAAACCCGACGCCGCCTGAAAACATTTCACAGGAATCCCATCAGAAAAATGTAAAATCCATATACAATGGTCCATATGTTATGAGATGTGTTTAATAATGGGAAAAGGTTCTCACCCATACTTTGCTCTTCTGCTCCAAAGATCTCTTCAGTGGAAAATATGGATTTGGATTGAATCGTCACGAGTGAGACGGTACCTGGAAAGCATGAAGAGATTCAAAATGGGAGATTCTAAAAAGATATACATTTTATTACCATCAACACGCCCAACAAGTAAGAAATCGAGATCCTCGGTGGTGGGGAATTTGGGCCAAGCAAGAGCCGTGATCATGGCGGAATGATCTTCAATGTGACATTCAGAGCTGGCCAAGATCCAGATATTGAGACAATAGTTCATACTAGCTGCCAAGTATCTTCCGTTTTGTGACCAGCATAAGTTCTAATATTGGAATTAAATCAATTTACTAATTTATTATACGATTTTTAGTCATTTATTTCCTTATTTCTGCAATGTTTCTGCAAGTTATTATAACAATCTACACATGAAGCCTTTTTTAATGTGACTTAATTACCGAGATCAATTCACCACTTAATTCATTGCCAAACATGTTCGATGACTTTTGAAACATGAGAATGTGTTCAAGAACAACATTTTTATTTTGTATTGACCATGTACGAACAGTTCCATCATAACCGCTGGAATAAATCATTTTAAAATTAATTTGAGAAATGTTTGTTATTTATATGACAGTTGAACTGTGGTGGAATATTTGAAATATTAACAAGTTTAACTTTTAATGGCTTTTATTACCAGCTGGCAAATTGACCCTTTTTCTGAATCCATTCTAAACAGGTAATTCTGTTCTCATGGCCTCTCACATCAATTGTCAAACATTTGGGCATGACATTACAAAGATCAGAATAATTGATCGCTTCAGGATTCGTGAGTCGTGCCGTGCTTGCTCGCGTTGTTAAACATTTCAACTGGAAAATAAATGCAGTAATGAAATTAAATGTCACTTGTATACTTGAACATTTAATAGTCTTAACACTATAAAAAACTATTCATGATTGTTCATTTACGAGTTGTTCCGTTGCCCATTGGCGATATGGACCAGTCATTCGGGCAGACATAATGGCAGAAGCAAGTGAGTCAAGTAAAAAGAGAGAAGAGTCGAAATTTACTTCTGATGGACTAGCTGGAGTTTTCAATGGGTCTAAATATAGAAAGAAAATTAAACGATCCAATAATATTTTGTTTAATTTTAAAGTTTTACCTTTGTCAAGAAGTGAAAGCGATGGATGAGAACACAATAAATTAACAAGACACATTGTCACTAAGAAATTCGGTTGTTGAATATTTTCAACAGCGCCATTGACTTTGATGAATCCAACAGATGCGCTGAGAAGCTCCTAAAAAATAATTTAATATTAGAATCTTAGAACTTTTAAATACGTCAATAAATAATCAACAATCCCAATAAACAAATAGTTGCTTAAAAGTTTTGTTTTATAGTAGAAAAGTCAAATATTTTGAGAAGACTTACCCTTGTACACATATCTAGAACAAGCTTAGCAGGCTTGGTGTCCGAAATCATGAGTAATTCAATTGCACGATTTATGTGCTGCAACTTGTTGCAAATCCGATCGTCAAATGGCATATTGACTCGAGTAATTCCAAACCGATTTTGGTGTAAATTGGAATTATAAAACTTCTTTTCATCGTCGGTTTTACCATCTTGAGTTTGCATTCTGTCTGCTGCAGCCAAGCACATGATCTTGATCAGTTTGTGAATATCAGCAAGTCCAATCTTTTCCAACGCGGCGATTAAATCACAAGACCAGTCACTGAAAATAATTGTCATATGGAATTTAATATTTTCCAATTAATAAATAAATATTTCATATTTTTATTAAGATTTGAGAAAGCTTAAGATATTACTTTTATGTTTTATATTTTAAAATGTTTCCATTTTACCTTATGCTCAGCATTGTTAATGTTTGCATGATTAAATTTCTTGAAATGAGAACTTGAGCAGCTTCAGTTGAATTCTTCAAAGCTGAAATTCGCTTTCTCGACTCATCTAATCCCATGACTTGTTCTCCCAAATTTCTGGCTTCTTGAGTCACAGGCAGTGCTATAATCGAAGAAGAATAAGAACGAACAACTTTATTTCATATTCAATATAATTGAAATTTTAAAAAATCGTACGTTTTATATCGCAAACTTTGTCTATGATCTTGGCTCCAAGTGGATCCGTATCTTCAAACGGTATGTGATTCGGATATGGCTTTCTTTCTCTTAAACCAAGATAAGGTAAAACTCCCAAATAAGAATCTACGCCTATTACAAGACAACAAAATGCTCTTAAAAATTTAACTTAAATTTTGCAATTCTTAATCAGGGTAGAACATTGGAAAAAATGGGAACCTTCTCGGTTAGATGTATTGGGCAATGAAGCCCTCATAATGGCATCCGTGACTTGATCTTCAATTTCTCGTGCTTCTAAGGCCTCGGTGGCACTTGGACCCATTGGAAGTGGGGGAAGAGAAAGCGAGGTTTCATTTCCAATATTGGCAAAATGGCTAAGGTTCATTTGGAGTCTGTGAATATTTCTTCCGCCATTTACCTCATAACATTGGGGACACAAATGGTAAAATGAATCTAAAAATAATTCATTAAATTATCTATTAATTGAACTTTCATTTAGATAAACTTTAATTAATAAAAAAAATACCTCGAACTTCACCACAAAAGCCTTCTATTGTCCTTTGAAGACAACCCGTATGGCGGGTCTCAAAATGATTTATGATATTCGACTCAAGAGTTGAACAAAAACAACAAAGTCCCCTTTCTCCTTGTTGAGTCGGCACAGTCACAATGGGAATCTATGAATATTGACAAAAATTGTTATCCAATATTTAAAACCAATACAAAATACCTACTGAAAAAGGTTTTATTATCGAATATTACCCTGAATAGGCTTGTTGTCGTTTCTTGTGAATTCCGTACAAATCTGATAAAAGCATCATTCCTTGATGATTGTCCTTGTCCAGGCTGCTGTGGCGGCGGTGGCTCGTCTTCTTCAAAGGGAACCCATGGGCGATTCGGATCATGGTAAGGAGTTCTTCGTAATCCTCGACCAACTCCTCGTTCTCGCTCAGTAGGATATCTCGAAACGATATGCTCAAGTGCTGGAGGATTCACTTGTTCATTTGAAACTAAACAATATTAAAATCATAAATAACTTTGATTGAATCAAACAATAAAAATTAGTATTTTAGATTTAACAATATTTTTGTTAAATTACACGTTGGATTGTATCCGTTGTCTGGAGTTGGTGGCGGTCCCCCAATCAGCGGAACAATTTGAAGGGGTCGTTCAGCTCTTACTGTTTCTGAGCGTCGAGCCTCCTAAAATCAATCAATTTGTTGGTTAGAAAAATAATGATAAAAAATAACAAACTAATTAACCTCGTATCGACTGAGTTGCTCAGCAAATCGGCTTTGAGCTGGTGGACCCAAAGACCAAGTTCTTGGGAACCCAGTTTCATCCGTTGAATCAATGCTAGGATTCTCAAGCATCCAACTGGCAAGTTGACTAATAGACGCCACAGACAAGTCGCCGTTTAAACCTGAGTTAAACCTTAGTTTAAACCACTTCAAAGACTTTTTAAATGGAAAAGGTTTCAAGATATTCACCGCCCATCCATACCTAAAGCGAGCATTGCACTCCTGATGTGTCTCGGAGAAAATCCCATTTCAAGAAGTGGCGAGGGCAAAAGCCTCGTGCTGCTTCTACTCATCAGATTCGTTTGACCTCTCACTTCAGAAACAGGTGGAGGCGGTGAAGGCGAACTTCTTTGACGTCGTCGTAGGGAATGCGTATGTGTGGCCAAACTTCTCAAATATCCCAAACTTCTTCCAATGGCCGCATTTCTCTCTTCTTCTTCCGCCTCTCGTGCTTGTCTGATTTCCAAAACTCGCTGGCGTGCATTTGCTATTTCTTCTTCTCTGTTCCTTTGCCTGATTTCTTCCTCCTGTGCAAATAAACTCGGACGCTCTAATAAGTAAAACAAAAAATGCATCAATTTAAATAACTGAAAATATGAAAATTAATTACTCAAATTAATTAAAAATACCCAATCTGGAGCCAGGATAAATTCTTCCAGCAATAGATGCCAATGTCAAAGGAAGGGAAGTTCGATTTGAGGTTCCTTTTACCACAGGAGGTTGGACAAGATCATCCTGAATAAAAATTATAATTTATGGTTTAAAATTATACAATCGCAGACAAATTAAAGCAAACTATAGTTTTGAAAGAGATTAATTTTTAAAAATGAATAAAAATAAAATTCGTTTACGGAAGATTGCTTCTTTTTGGTAACATTTCCTACGTCAAACGGATTTTTCCCAACAAAGGGACAATCTTCAACATCATTGAAGTAAGGAATACTTGAAGTCGGTCTTGGTCCAATCACATCCAAAGTTTGCTTTACGTGAAGATGATGTATTACGGTATGAACGCGTTCGAGTTCGAAGAGTGGAACAAGCTTCGGCATTTTACAAGCTTTGACGCTCATCTGGAATTTATTGCAATATTTTAAATAAATACCATTAGCAAATGTTTTTAGATATAAAGAAAATATCCCTGTTTGATCTTTTATACCTTGACCAAAAATACAAAAGCTTCAGCAAGACTTGACTGCAAGTCAAAATTTTCTGAACAATAGGGGCATTCTCCATCAAGCAAAGGTCCAACTTTTCCGCATTTGGAACAGGGAATTTCATTCTCTTCTTTTTTCACTTCATCCTTTTTATCGCTCGTCGTCGGCTTCGAGTTTTTCTTCTTCTTTGGAACAAGAAGACACTCTGCGAAATTACTACAACTCAGAATGGTATTCAGGGATTTCATTGCTCCGAATTGAACAAAGGCCAGCTTGACGAAAACATCTTCCAGCTCAAGTTCGCATCTTTTCTTCATGGGCTAAATAAACGAATTGGATTTATAAATTTTAATATATTTATCAGAAATCCAAATCAAATCAAACTTTATTTCGGTTGTTTCATATTCCATAATCTAACGATAATTTGGTTTTAAAACATAAATGACAACGCATACATTTGATTCATCAAAGGAGAATTTTGCATTATTTCCAGGTGTATCCTCAGGTATTGGCACAGGTTGAGCCAAATCCATGCTATTTTTTCTCGTAACTTCTTGAATTATGTCAGAAACCTGCAAGCGAATGAAGAAATTATTTTAATTTACTTATTATTAAAAACAATCTAGAACAATATCTAGATATCAATTATCATGCCTAGATTTATTCTCCATTTAATATCTATCAGTAATATCTTTGCAAATTATATATTATAATTAATTATATATCTTGACATTTGGTATTTTCTATGAAACTCGATTTCATGCCTAAACATTAATTTTATTGTGAAAATATTTCAATATTTACATTCATAAGCATTTTTATGTAACATACCTAATATTAAATTACATAATGTTCCAAGTGTATACAAAAGGTATATAAATATATTTATGCAGTTTGAAAACTATTCTTCTCAATGATGCTAAATAGGAAATAATTATGGAACCCGTTAAGTATGCGAGTTTTTGGAACTTTTATGAGCACAGGAGGAGCAACCGGATGGAAATGATTATTCTAAGACTGACAACCCCATTGTTTCCCATGTGTGCATCTCAAGATCCTCTCTGACATTCGCTCACTTGCCACCAATTTGCTCAAGGTACAGTTGAGATGTGACGCTACCCTTCGTCTCTTTATACCAAATTCTTTCTTTCTCGTAAATCGTAAATTACTCGCAAATGTAATACGGATGTCAGTGTCGGCAACAGCTTGTTTAATTTATAACTAAACAAGTTGAGATTTGAAGATACTATAATTGTTCAGGACATTTGGTCACTGCGGTTTGGTGGGTGCATTTGTAAAGGAAGCATCAGTGAGTTAGGTTCGAGCTTCACATTAAAGCCAATATTATCGTGTCTTCGATAATAAATACCTAATATTCAATTCCTTTGTGATATTGTATTTAAAATAAATGCCAATAACTGTCACTTATTAAATCACAAATCAGTGTTCGATTGAAAATCATTGGTATACTCCTTGTTGAGAGTTGAAACATTTCTATTAACTAAGAGTCTAAAAGTGAAGCGGTGATCTAGGATAGGAAATAATGCCAACATTTTTCCATTTGAGTTTGGCTTTTTTATTTCTCGAATGTGGGTTGTAAATAAATAGACCCAATTTCATATTTGTCAAAAAGCCATAAGGAGACCTGCAAAATAAAAAGCTAATTGGTTAAATTAAGGTTCATTCTTTACAGCCAATTTATAAGAAAAATTCAGAATTGATCATGTGAGTAAAAAGTGTTTAAAATAAGTTAAGTAAGATTTAATATGGTTTACTACAATTTAATTAACTTTATAAGTACATTAGTTATTCAGTATTTGAAACCTTGTCGTCAATTTTTCTCTATAATGAATATTGAACTGTGATGACCTGATAACTGATGAGTGAACGCTAACTTTGTTTGTGCAATATGAGTTTTATATTACAGACAATAAAAAACAAGTTCGTATGGCGTCGTTTCATTATGATCTCAACGATCCTCGCTGCTTTCAACATAATTTTCGTTACCCATCAAATATTCCATCAATCTTTGTACCGCTTTATCGGAAACGAGTCGAACGATGAAAATTATGAACTAAATGAAGTAGAACCCAACTTGTTAAACCATGACATTGCTTCACCAGGTGAGCTTATTTTCATGAACGTGGACGAAAGGGAAAATGAGCATTTGCAACAACCTGATACGAATAATGAGCTTGAGAAACAACCAACTGCCTATTTCGAGCCCAAAACTATGAACCCAATCATTAAAAACAACTCTAAAGAAGCCAACTCAAACCTCAAAGCAATACAAACCAATTCAAACCAAACAAAACCTCTTGAGAAAACAAACAAATCAAATATAACAAATGAACTGATACAAAACGAAAGGAAACCCAAAAAGATCCTCGTGTGGAATTCCTATTGGAAATCCAAAGCCATTTGGCATAAAATCTTCTCCGAGATCATTCAGGGAAAATGTCCCGAGTCAAATTGCCACTTGACCACAGATCAATTTGAAATTGATTCCTCAGATGCCGTCATCGTCCATCTCCTCGATCTCGCCGAGGAAAACTACAATCTCCCCGTGCGAAAGAAAGAGGATCAAATCTGGATCGCCATGACCTATGAGCCTCCCTACATCATGAAATTCTCCGGTTTGAATTTCACGCTCCTGAACGGTCTCTTCAACCGGACCATGTCCTATCGACGCGACTCGGACATTGTAACTCCACATGGGAGTTTCTCTCAATATTCTCCAGCTCCATTTCCCAATTACATGTCAAACTGGTTCGACTCTCATGATCCCATATCCACGCGAAATTACGCAGAAGAGAAAAAACGCCTCGTCGCCTGGTTCGCCTCCTCCCGAAGTTGCGAGAGTCAAAGTGGGCGGGAGATTTACATTAATGAACTCCAAGAGTTCGTGACGGTGGATGTCTACGGAGCCTGCGGGCCTTACAAATGCGGCGTTCAAAAGACCATGAGGAATCCGTACAAAGTGGAAGAGGACGAATGCTATCATCTAGTAAGCGTCGGCTATAAATTCATTCTCGCTTTTGAGAACTCAATCTGTCGGGATTACGTGACTGAGAAGCTCTATAACAATCTCAAACTCAACGTCGTGCCGGTGGTCTTCGGCGGTGGAGACTATACCTTACTGGCTCCGCCGAACAGTTACATTGATGCGGGCAAGTATGCACCAAAGGATCTAGCCAAACTTCTTCTCTATTTGGACAAGAACGACACGGCTTTCAATGAGTATTTCGCATGGAAGAAGGACTATTACATCAAAGCACATGATGGAACTCTCCTGGTTTGTGATCTCTGCGAGAAAATGAATCGGCCTGAGTGGGCGACAGAGAGAAAAGTTTACAACCAAATAGATAGTTGGCTTGAAGAAGGATGTCAAAGTGGATATCATACCAATGACATTAATTAAATGTTCTAATTAATAAAAAGTTAAGTTCTTTTCTTATATTTAGCTGATATTTAACAATATCAGTATTTAATGAATTAAAAGTATTGTCTCTACTGCCTGAAATAACTATAGTAATTAACCAGTTTATTTTTATAAATTATTTTCAAACCATTTATATTTAATTAAATAAATGTTCAATTAAAGTGAAGTTTATGTAAAAAGTAATATAATTATATGCTTTGTCTTCTAAAATGGAGAATAAAAATGCCGTCGATTTCGTATTACTTTGCCTAATTTGTGGATTTATCAAGTTTATGAGTCGTACCATTTGGGTTGAAAGAACTTCGACAGCATGAGCCGAGGAGGAATTCGCACAAATGGGAGTTGTTGAAGGAATCACTTGGGGTCTCGTTGTAGGAGACGTCGAACCCTTGCACTCCCACAGTGATTGATTCAAGGCCTCTTCAGGAATACACTTCAACGAAGTGCTCATATCCTCATCCAAGCATTCTTCTTCCGTATTCCCAACAGTCTCTGCTTCTCGCTCAAATGGATTTTCCAAGTCTTCTTTTGGAAAAGAGATCTAAGAATACATGAAATTAATTTTCAACCTTTTCAGTCATTTTTTCAAGTTAATAAAAATTTTGAATTCAAAGCATTACCTCATTTGAAATTCCACTCAAAGTTGTAATGAATCTGATTGTTTCCCCATTTAAGCATGTGAACTTGGCAGCTTCAAAGGGCTGAGCTGGGAGAGCTTCGAGAGTTGCAATTGAGACGTCGCTATTTAATAATATTAAAAATCAAATTAACAATTATTTATTTATTATTGAATAGTTTGTTGGCCTTTGCAGAATTCTATCTGCTTTATTAAAGTACTGTAAATTAAATAATCAAATAAAAATTTTACCTTATAGTTGATTCTGAATCATCCCATTGAACCTTAATTGTACTCAATCCATTTTTCAAAGTACCCAAAACAAATGCTTTTTTCTGTGTTGGTTTATGAACGCATCTTGATCCGACTCTTAAGCCTCTATCAATTCCACCAATGACTGCTAAAGCAGGCCAAACCTCTTTACACAGCTTTTCTGATTCTTTTGAAGAATTGGGGAATTGATATTTTGTTGTGGCTGTTGAATCTTCTGATAATTTTTCCTCTTCTCTGTCAGTGAAAAGTTCTTTGCCTTTGGAAATTCTCCTCATTAAGAATTCGTTGATCTGTAAATCAAATGCAAAGGAAGCATTATAGAAATTAATTGAATCATTTAATTTAAATACACGTTTTCCAGGGTTAATAAAATGAA
Source organism: Neelides sp. FZ-2019 (assembly GCA_009869795.1). Taxonomy (NCBI): domain Eukaryota; kingdom Metazoa; phylum Arthropoda; class Collembola; order Neelipleona; family Neelidae; genus Neelides; species Neelides sp. FZ-2019. The sequence continues at coordinate 2,319 of VJMY01001239.1, read as the reverse complement.
GCTGAAAGCTGAATTACAGTTTTTGTCCATCCTTCAGTTCCATGTAGTTTCCTTAAAAGATCCACGTGTGCTTCCGCAAGGGTTGGGGCAATTGGAGCACATTTGGGCTCACCGGGTAACAAAACTCTTAATGGACCTTTTTGCTCATAGTCAGTGATTTTAACCTGGTTAATTCAATAGGAGAAAAATGTAGCCGGAATTATTAGAAATATGACAATTAGAAAATGATATTCAATCTAACCTTTTCTCCAGGATTAGTAGAGTAATAAAGAACACAAGGAAATAATTCTTCGGCTTCAACGTCTTGAAAGGCAAGAATTGGCTCTTCCCCGTTTTTCCCAAAACTAATCGTCTTATTGCTCACGTCAAGCACAACTCTGTATTAAAAAACAGAATTGAACAATAATAAATGCATCAATGCATGAAAGAACCAAATATAATTAATAAAATAAGATTCGAATATCTCACGTTATGTAATCGCCTTGGCTGTAGCTGGGTAAAGAATTTGGAAGTTCACCACGGTGGTACAAATTGCCGCTATAAATTAAAAATAATGAGGTAATTAAATTAGTTTAATTTGAACTATTATTATTCAAATAATTACGCTTTATCATAACAAAATAATGTGGAGACAATTTTTCACACACCTGTAAGCTCTGTAAAGCCAAAAATCGTCAGATGTTCTATGACTCTGATCTTTAATGGGCCATTTGGACACGCCAATGCAAGTTCCTTCATTTCCACGATTTTCTTTAACAATGAGAAACTTCCATTGATGGCACCCTACAAAGAAATGGTAAATAAAAACATTATAAACCTTGTTAATATAATATAAAATATACCAAATCATTAAATAGCCAATTAAAAAATATAATTCATACCTGACTGGAATCCAACATTAGCCACACCGAATCCTCTTCCTCCTCTCCCATGCACCAATGTGAGTGAATTCTCAATGAATGTGCAGGAAATTTTGTCAGGATCAAAACTAATTTGAGAGCAACCGATGTTTCTATCCGTGAGAAGATTTTCTCCAAACACTCCTCTATACACATCTTCTCTATTCAAAATATTTCTCTTTGCTCTCTCAAAAAGCGGAACTGACCACATTGAGTCTGAAAGTTGATCTAAAAGTTCGCTCACAACCTGAAAAAAGTTTCAAAATTTTACCTCTATACTTCTATACTCAAAATGCTCATAAAAATATTCAGACTGAAATTAAAAAATCTTTGCAAAATGATTGAATTATTCAATTTATTTACCTCTTCTTTCAAATCACTACTTCCTTCGGTAGGAACAAATGACAAAATGGACTCAAGAAGATGAATGGCCATGAGTCTGGGTCTTAGGCCAGGAGTGAGAAGCATCTTTTTACAAAGTCTGATATCCTTGAGAGACATTTTCTTTCTTCGATTCATTGTAGAAGAGGAAGTGCCTGGGATGACTTCTTCCTCCAATTCCAAATCCTCAGCCTCTCCTAAGAAGTCCTCAACTCGGCTGAAAGGCTTATTTGAGAGAAACGAGAGGAGCAATTTGATCCAATTGACTTGGCAAAAATATTTGCCCATGGCACTCTGTGAAATGAGTCTTCTCAGAAACACCAAATTGTCCCCAAGAACATTTTCAATCTCTTGTTTGTCCAATGGATTAAGAAGCGGAAGCTACAGAACAAAATAAGTTTATTAATTAAACAGAATAAAACAGAATTTTTAAAGAGAAATAATTAAACAATAAATTAACTTGAATGAATTATTAAATAAATAATTAAACTTTACTTCATCTTTAAAGTCCTCAGTTTCTTCTTCGGAGTTTTGCCGTGAAAGGGAAGCTTCACAGATTGAATCCTTTCGTGCAACACGATTCCCAGTGAGAATTTTGATTAAAGAAACAAGCTCAGTGAATAAAACTTCTATGACTTTCTCAATGACGCCATCTTCCAACTTTTTTGTATGGATTCTATTGAAGGAAAAAAATTATTTATTAAAGCTTTTATAGACTAAAATATAATATCTCAATAGATAGAATATAAGCGCCGATTTCAATAAAATAAGCAATTCTTTTTATAAAATATAGTCAACTAAAATTATATTTACGTAACTGTCGAATTAGATTAAGTTTGACGACTTAAATGTTATTAGCAATACTTCAACTAATTAAAAATTAATATTAGGAAAATCAAAACAATCTTGGAATAAGAACTATAAAAAGTTATATTTTATTTTCCTAATATCAAGTTAATTAGTTGAAGTATTGCTAATAACATTTATTTTGATTTTCGAAGTTGTCAAACCTAATCTAATTCGACAGTAGATGGACCAT
>VJMY01001238.1:0-16114 GCA_009869795.1 Neelides sp. FZ-2019 | reverse complement strand
TTCTATTTGTTCCAAAAAATTTCAAATATTGCGACATGTCAAGCGGATATTGTTTATTATTGTAATAAAATTTAATCATATCATTCTGAAGTAAAGAGTTATCAATATTTGATTTAAATTCAAGTGTTGCATAAATGAGTTTTGCAGCCATACGAAGTTGATCATTTGGTTTTTCATAATTTTGAATTGGGAAAACAACACCTGGACTTGAATAAAACACCAGAGGCAATTGATTCTCAAAATATGCACTCTCAACCCACCAATCAGCAATCTACAAATAATTTAAATTCCTAAATATTTATAACATTAAATTAAATAAATGGCTAATATTTATAAAACTATTTTACCCAATTAGGAATTAACGAGGCTCTTAGTTCCAAAAGCTTTTGCAATTTGGGTCCAATGCCAATTTCAAATTTTAAAACATTTTCCTTGGTTTTATTATACTGTTCTTCTGTGACTAATGGCTTAAGAGATCTGAATTTTAACAAAATAAATAGGAAATTTAATCGATTATTTAATTATTTAATTATTAAATATAAATACAAAAATTTACAAAAGGAATTTTTCCAATGTTGATTTCAGAGGAGGAATCGGATATTTTGGAAATTCAATATTTTCTTTCAAGACTCTATTCTCTGAATTATTTTCCAAACAATGCATCATTTTACTCAATTTTTTTATTTTATTGTGTATGATTTAAATGGTAATTAGTATAATTATTTAATTGTAATAATAAATAATAAGTGTTCGAAATTTAATTCTCTGACTTTTCTTCTTCTTTATATATAACCAGTTTTTTTTATTCTATTGTGTTTTATTGAGGTAAATATTAGCTTACTAAACGGGTTTAATAAATTTAAATCCATTAAACATTTAAATATAAGTAGGTAAAAGGAAAGTAAAATGTTTTAAAATGTTTCAAACTTTAAAGACTTAATTAATTTATCTATCTTAATTATCTATAATTGTTTTCAAAAGATTTTAAGTTAACAAATAAATTCTTATTTAAACATAATGCATTTACATATTTCTTCAATAAAATAAGCATTTTAACACTTTTACGATTTGAGTGGTTTTTCAGGTTTCAAATTATTATGTTTATTTTACTGATAATACTGATTATCATAAGCCGGATTCTAATGTAAAACATATTTGCAACTGAAAAAGTTAGAGCAAAACGTCCGTTTCATGTAAAAACTATTCGATTGACACTTATAAACACATTTCACATATTTTGACTTTAGCACATATGTTAAAGCATATTTTAAGCTTTTAAAAACATGTTTACATATTTTTAATTAAATTTGTTGAAAATTTTATTTTAAAATATTATTTTAGTTTATTTTGAAATATTTAAGTAATGGCAAACTAAATATATTTTTTGCCAAACTTTTAAATAAGTGTTTCGTACATACTTATCTTAAATACCCTGTATATGCATACATGAAAACTCGACATCCTTGAGTATCCTTCTAATAAAACTTTTATAGCTTTGGATGTTTTCTTGTTTTACCTTTTTTGTCTATTAGAAAGAGCATATTAAATTTAAGTAGCTTAAAGTGGATTTTTATATTTTTATATAGGTATTACTTAAATTCTTTTCTTTTATTATTAGAAGCACTCAAATAAAAGATATTCATAAGTAGATAAGAACAACTCAATAAAAATTTCTATTCCTTTGTTTCAAAATACTTATAAAGTTTTACTTTTGTATTCAAAACACTTTTATGTCATTAAATAAAAGTTCGTTTTATCATTTTTGACTCATTTCATTAATGTACCAAATGGTGTTAATAGTTGCCGACTAATAATAGTTTCATTAGGACTCATAATTTTCTCTATATTTAACTTAGCTCTTTAGAACAAACTTATCTGATTTTATTTGTTCTACTGTTTCAACTATGGAATCTGATGGGTACTTATCTACATTATTTTCAATATAATAATTTTTACTAATACAAAATATTTCATTTTTCAACATAGCTTAAAAGTATTTAAAAATTGAATAATTGTTTCTATACTATAATTTTATTTCGTATTTTATTAAACTATTTACTCAGTAACCTAACAATGTATATATTGTAATATGAAATATTATTAGAATATTAACCTAAATGAATTACTTTATCTTACAATTTTGAAATTTTGCATAGATTTGAAAACAAAGGATTTGAAATGGAAGTTGTTGGGAGAAAAGTAAATGAAAATTTTCGATATGCCGTGAGAGTCTGTAATGCAACAAAAAACTATGGGAAAAATACTGTCCTGAATAATTTAAACATGAGCGTTCGAGAGGGAACAATGTAATTCCAATTTATACTTTTTTAATTTTATCATATTAATTCTTGATAATTTAATATATTTGTGAATTATTAATAAGGCATGCATACAGGGTGAGTGCTATAAAACCGAAGTCTATGATTTTCAAGTAAGCCAAACCAAAGGAAAGGCAATCAAACTCCGATTTTTTCAGGGTGAAGAGAAGCCTAGTAAATAGAGTAATTAAGCTTTATAAACTGCACTTATACTATTACTAACATAATTTTAATCATTTGATTCTATTAATGTATATATTTATATGTAATAAATATAAATATTAATCATTAGATTTAAATTTACCGTTATAAATTCATGCGGATTGTCTGAAGAGTAATGTAGACTGTTTTGGGAATTGATATAGCCATTCAATTGTACCCAACATTCATCGGAAAAGTACCAATCATCTAGCTCTTCTTGTTCAGGAGAAACAGTGCTTAGAAAAAATTCACAATAGTCTATTCTAGCTTTATAACCCTTTTCAAGAAGATGGTGCATTACACGAATTTTATATGGATATAATTTTAAGATATTTCGCACTGCACACTTTGCTGAAGAAAATGGTACACCACTTTGAGCAGAAAGACGTCTTAATGATTTTCTAGGTGAGATTGCCATTGCCAATCCTATGTCCTCAACTTTGTCTTCGGTTAACACACTTCTTTTTCGATTACGTGGCATGTTGGCAACTGATCCAGTTTGATTGAAATTATCGAATAATCTTTTAATTGTATGGCTTGATAAAGAAGTATTTCGATCAAACTCAAAGTTACATTCTTCAATTGTCTTTTTATAACTTTTCGTTGAAATGTAAGATTTCAATATGAATATTCTTTTTTTAGGGTGAATTGAACCATTTTAACAAATTATTTTAAACTGTTATATGAAGAGATTGCGAAATAATCAGAATACAAAATAAAGATTTAACTTAGGGGGACTTTAATTAGGACGCGCGACGATAAGAAACTCGGAAGAAAACGTCCGGCTGTTATGCATTTTTACATTGCATTTCCTTAGGTTTCGCCTAAGTGAAAATCATAGACTTCCCTTTTATTTTTATTAACTCACATTGTATTTACAAAAATATAATTTATTCATTAAAATTTTTAGATATGCATTACTTGGGTCAAGCGGTTGTGGAAAAACCACGTTGTTGTCTTGTTGTGTTGGAATGAGGAATCTCAATGCTGGGCAAATTAAAATATTTGGATTTTCTCCAGGATCAAAGGAAGCTCAAGTACCGGGAAATCGTGTCGGCTATATGCCACAAGTAATTATTAGAACATTCATATATAATATAATATATTTGTATAATATATTTATTAATTTCCTTTAAATATCTTGTGTTATATTTACATTGTATTAAACAACTTTTAATTAATTACTCAAAATCATAAAAAAAATAATTTGTAATATGATAGGAAATAGCCTTATTTAAAGAATTCACAATTGAAGAGGCTTTGAACTATTATGGGAAAGTTGCTGGAATGACACAATTGAAAATCAACGAACGACGAGATTTTCTTGTTAAATTTCTTGAACTTCCTACGGATATTTCAAGAGAATTGAGAAATATGAGGTGGTTTTTTAATTAAATTGTTATTAAATAAATTTTGAATATAATAATAATAATAATAATAATAATAATAATAATAATAATAATAATCTTAATTTTTATGTGTTAAAACTTAATTTAAACACATTTACTTTTATAATTTTAGTGGAGGTCAACAAAGGAGACTTTCATTTGCAGTTGCATTAATTCATAAACCTGAGCTTTTGATTTTGGATGAACCAACGGTTGGTGTTGATCCGTTGCTCAGACAATGGTAAACTTAACTTTTCCTCTTGTAAAACATGAAAAACTTTAGTGAATTCCATTTTAAACTTGATCATAATTAATATTAACTAATTACCAATAAATTGATATAAACATTTTTATATTAATTTAGTATTTGGGACCATTTATTAGAAATTACTTCATCATATAAAACGACTGTCATTATCACAACACATTATATTGAAGAAGCCTCTCGAGCCACAACAGTAGAATTATTTATCATTATATTACATACAAATTTTTAATTTAAAAAAATTCAAATTTTTAAGATCTCTAATGAACACTTGACAATAATTGTGAATCTAGCTTGGAATAATGCGAAGTGGAAAGTTGTTAGCTGAAGACTCTCCTCTATCTCTCAAGAACAAATATAAAATGTCAATTGGAGAAACAGTGCTTCAACTTTGTCTTCAAGACTCCAATGAAGATCAATTAATTTCAAATTCAAATAACCCCGGTTCAAATATTAGGAAATCTGATGAAATCATTTATTCAGGATACACGACTCCCGGAGCAATTTCAAGATCAAAGACATTTTCAAACTCTATGAACAGAATGTCAGCCCTGGTGAAAAAGAATTTAATTTGCATCTGGCGTAACAGAGCATTTTTCCCTTTCCTCTTCGGGCTCCCTGTTCTTACATTGTGTTTGAATTGTTATATTATTGGCTCTTCCCCACAAAATATTAACTTTGGTTACATTAACAATGAATTATACGAATGTCCAAATAACATCATTTATGATGAATGCATTTTTTCCAATTTAAGCTGCAATTTCCTTGGGCATCTTCCAACCAAGGATTTCAATTTAATGGAATTTGAGCGAGAGGAACAAGCCATTGCAGCAATTGATGCAAGACACATTTGGGGTTTTCTCTCATTTCCCCAAAACTTCTCATCCAGCTTGGTCGAGGTTTTGATTTCTTCTGGAGTCACAGCAGACAAAGAAACAATTTTACAATCAAAACTTCAAGTCAGATTAGACATGACAAGTGAGCTATGAATTATTTATATATAAATTTAAATATTTAGTTTAATTACTTAAATATTATGTATATTAATTATATATTAATTATTAATTATATATATTAATTAAAAATTCTAGATCAGGTAATTGCGTTTACAATTAAGAGGAATTTATATGACACTTTTCAAAATTTCACGAAAAATATGTTAGAAAACTGTGGAATTGGAACGAGAGCTGGTGAATCGCCTATAACTGTAAGGAATTTCAATTGAAAAAATATATATAATTATTTTTTTGATTATTTCATTTTTTGATGATGAAAAGGATTAATTTATTTACAATGATTTGAATAGTATTTAGAACCAATATTTGGAGAAAATAAACCTGAATTTATTGAATATATTGCCCCAGGGGTTTTTATCGCGTGAGAAAAAAAATTTATTTTATAAATACTATTTTATTTATCTTGTCATTTTGATTTTATTAATTATAAATATATAATTTTATACTTCATTTTAGATTGAATTTCTTTATGGCCATGTCATTAACTGGGCAAATTCTGATTCTTGAAAAGAAAGAGGGAATGTTTGAACGAAATTGTGTAGCGGGAATTTCTCAATTTGAGTCAATTTTTGCTCATATCATTTCCCAATATGGAATCATGTTGATTCAAACCTTCATTGGACTTTTTATAATTTTTGTCTGGTTTGAAATTACAAATAATAACGGCCAAATTTTTCTTATTATTTTATTGTCAATTCTTCAGGCTACTTGTGGAATGTTATTTGGTAAATGAATATCTCAATATTTATTTAAATACAATTGTACTTTATATATTATATTTACATTTTAATTTATAATTAACTTTTTATGCTAATTTTATTCATTGTTTTCAGGATTTACTATTTCCATTCTTTGCAAAGAAGAAAGAGATGTCCTGCAACTGACACTTGCATTCGTTTTACCAAATTTCCTCATTTCTGGAATTCTTTGGCCAATAGAAAGCATGCCACCCATTTTGCAATCCTTTGGTTCTTATTGGCCGCAAACTCTTGCTTGCGAATCCTTACGGTCTATGTTATCCCGTGGATGGGGAATTGAACATTCAGTTGTATATGCTGGATTCATCGCTACTTTCATATGGATTTTCATTTTTATTGCTTTCATTTATATCTCTATCATTATTAAATCCAAATCTAAATAATCATGTATAATCAACATTAAATTTGGCAATAAACATTTTATTCATAATCCAATTTATAAACATGGGCATAAATGAGAATCACCTTAAATCACACACCTAAATTACCTATTTTAGCATTTAAATTTTTTTTCATATTTTGCAAGCCCAAGGTAACCGTTTAATTTCTCAACATCAATTTACTCTATTACTACTATTAAAAGTTAATTTTACATAGAACCTGTTTATTTTAATTATATAGTTATTCAGTTGTGTTTTAAATATAACTACTTAAACTTTTTTTTGAAAAACTTAATAAATTACTTCAGATATTATTAAAAGTTTCATTTATTTTTTAATTATTATTTATTCTAATTATTTAAGCTTGCAAAAGAAAAATGACATAAGTGATAATAATGCTGAAAACGGCTAAAAGCGAACTCCTTGAAAAGATGAACAACCCACCGGTAGAAAAAGAAATTGGCAAAACCAGGCTGGTTGTCAAATGGGTCAAAACCAAATTCAAATCCTCTGTTTAGGCTTCCCTCACTTCCAACACCACTGTCATTAAAAGACAAACTCGCATGATAGACATTCCCTAAACTGATGAAAATGTTGATTAAAAAAGAAGGTTCAGACAAAAACTGACACCAAATTAAAACATTAAATGAGGCAATGCATTTTAATCAAAAAAATAAATAGACCTAAGGTTCAAGAGAACAAATGAGATTAATGATAATGGCAATTTAATTAGTAAAGATTTAATTATTGATTCTTGAGTGGGAAGATAGTTATTGTATCAGTTCGCCTCATATAGGAATTAGAGACTCAAGTAATATGCAAATAAATTTTATTTTCAACTTACTTTTGTAAAATTAAGAATATTATTTGTAAAACTTGGAATTTACCTAATTATGAATTAAAGCAGCTCTATTTTTCAAAAGTTTTTTCAATTCTGGGCCACCATTGATTTTAAACTTCTTGACTTTTTCTTCTGTTTTAATAAATTGTTTGTCGGTGAGTAATGGTTTAACAGACCTAAATTTTAAGAAATAATTAATTTATTAATTTATAAACAAATAAATATTATTATTGTAAATATTACAAAAGGGATTTTCTATTGTTTCATTCAAAGTAGGAATGGAACATTTCTTTCTTGGTTCAAATCACTCTTTGACATCAAATTGTTCAATGTTCAAATGCCTTGTAATTAAAATTAATATGAAATCAGATATTTAATTAAAATCAATTATAGGTATTTGTTCATGAATATTTACTCTATACATGCTCATTTATTGACTTGTTATATAAAATAAAATTAATATAAAATAAAACAAGAATACCAATCATATGTAAATGTACATGATATTGTAGCAATATAATATTGATCTTTTGATCTTTTACAATCTTGGAGTGATTTCTCTTGATTACAATTTCAATTTCATTACGTATCACCTTTTATAATACTAACCTAACATAATAAATTTATACACCAATCCTAATATGAGGAAAACTGGATTTTCCATTAACAATGAAGCAAAAGTTTTATCAAAAACTATTAAAATTTAACGATTTTATTTATAAAATCAATTAAGGCTTATCAATTAATGTCTCAACACTTTGAGAAATATAAATTTTATTAAAATCACTTTAAAATCCTAATTCCATTAAATGAAAACTCGTTTTTTATTTTATGTACTATGGTAATGATAGGGATAAATACACTGAAATAATAAAATCCGACATACAAATATACAAATATAATAAACGTATAAATAAGAACTTTGGAAGTTAAAATATAAAAATTAAAACTTGAGCAATACAAGATTACCACTAAGTGGTTTAAAACGCAATGTATTTTTTTTAAATATACATATACATTTAAATATAAATAAATTTAAATAAATAATTTTTTTTAGATAATCCTTAAAAGCACGTATAAAAGCAAGGACTCAAATATTATCTCTTTTGATATTTCTATTGTCTTACAATAGTCAACTTTACACAAAGGAGATTTCAACAGCAATTTGCCATAAAATTAAAACCTTTAAGATATGAGGTATTTATAAATTCATTTTTAAATCATAGAATACTTATTTATCGATGAAAAATAATTTTTTATAATTTAAAAAGCGGAATGAAAGAGGAGGAAACAATGAAGAATGAAATTGTGATTTCCGGAATTTCCTGCCGCCTTCCAGAGTCTTCTAACATGGAGGAATTTAAAGAGAATCTTATGAACAACATTGACATGGTAACAGAAGACGATCGCCGTTGGCCACGTGGGATTTACGGACTTCCACCAAGAAACGGAAAACTTAAAGAACTTGACAAATTCGATGCGGCTTTTTTTGGAGTTCATGGGAAACAAGCACAATTTTTGGATCCACAATTGAGAATTCTTCTTGAAGTGGCTTATGAAGCAATCGTGGACGCAGGTAAGAGTATCAAATAATTTTTATTTTTACTAAGAAAATTAATTAGCTCTTTATAAATATTACCATTAAATACATAAATAAATATAAAAATATAATTATTAACTATTTTAATTGATTAAAATAAATTAAGTGGAAATATAATTAAAATAATTTTATTCATATTTTATAGGCGTGAATCCGGAAAGCATCAGAGGAACCAGAACAGGAGTTTTCATTGGGGTGATATGCGGAGAGTCGGAAATTGAATGGCAATCAAATATGTCTTCAGTCAACCCATACGTTTTACTGGGGTGTTCAAAGTCCATGTTTGCAAATAGGATTTCTTATGCATTTGATTTTAAAGGCCCGAGTGTCACTGTTGACACGGCCTGTTCTTCAAGTCTCTTAGCAATGGACAAGGCTAACAGAGCAATTAAAGATGGCACATGCGACGCGGCTATTGTGGGCGGTGTGAATATTCTTCTTCGCCCACAAACTTCCTTGCAATTTATGAAACTCAATATGCTCTCAAAAGAGGGGAAATGCAAAGCTTTTGATGATCAAGGTAATAAATTATTTTTTATTTGATGATTTGGATTAATAAAATTTTAATAATGTAGTCTGTTGTAGTATATTAAATTATTAATATGAATTTTTAAAATATATAATTTATATTAATGTTAAATTTTATATATAATTAAATGAAAAAACTTTTAGGTGACGGATATGCACGAAGTGAAGGGGCAGTTGCCATTTACTTACAAAAGGCACATTTGGCCAAACGAGTTCATGCCACGGTTCTGCATTCAAAAACCAATTGTGACGGATACAAAAAAGAAGGAATTACTTATCCAAGTAGAATTTGCCAACAGGAACTTCTTGGGGAAATTTATAGTGAGATTGGACTGAACCCCAAAGATGTGTCTTATGTTGAAGCACATGGCACAGGAACAAAAGTCGGAGATCCTGAAGAAATTCATGCAATATCAGAGATCTTTTGTAAGGAAAGAAATGCTGAATCTCCATTGCTTATTGGTTCAGTGAAGAGTAACGTCGGGCATACTGAACCTGTTTCTGGATTATGTGGAATTGCCAAAATGCTTATTGCAATCCGAGAAGGCACAATTCCTGCCAATTTATGGTTTAATAAACCAAACCCCAACATTCCTTCATTGAAGGATGGGCGAATTAAGGTAATTAATAAAATAATTGAATTATTAATTTTAAAAAATATTGATAAAATAAATTGAAGATCATTTAATCAATAATTAACATTAAAACAATTCATATATTTAATTAAAATCAAATTATTTTTTTAAATAGGTTGTAAACGAAAACTGTAAATGGAACGGGGGAATTTTTGCGATAAACTCATTTGGCTTTGGCGGATCAAATGTCCATGCTGTACTGAAATCAAATTCTAATTCAGAGACTGGATTTAAAAATGATCTAAATCCTGCCATTATTCCAATATCAGGAAGAACCGAACAAGCAGTTGCAGAATTTATTTCTCATATGACAAAAATTCCAAGAAATGATCAATTTAATTCCCTGGTTCGAGAAGTTTTTACAAAAGGAAATTCTAAACTTTCTCATCGGGGATATTTGATTCAAAATGGGGAGGAAACGTTCAGCAACATTAAAAAATGTGATTTACCAGAGAACGCTCCAATTTGGTTTGTTTTCACAGGCTTGGGCGGTCAGTGGGCTGGAATGGGGCGGGATTTGTTGAAATTCAAAGTGTTTTTCAATTCTTTAAAAAATTCCTCCAAAACTCTTGAACCTTTTAATATCAATTTAATTGACTTGCTCATGAATGGAAGTGAAGAGGATTTTGAAGAAGTGATCAATTCTTTTGTTTCAATCACAGCCATTCAAATTGGATTGGTTGATTTGCTCAAATCTCTCAACATCTTCCCAGACGGAATAGTTGGGCATTCCATTGGAGAATTGGGTTGTGCGTATGCTGATGAATGTCTCACAGCTGAACAAACTCTACTGGCTTCTTATTACAGAGGAAAATCTGTAGTTGAAACTGAACTCCCGCCTGGTTCAATGGCAGCCATTGGATTAACATGGGAAGAAGCAAAAGCACGTTGTCCTAGCGATATTTATCCGGCATGTCATAATGCTACTGATTCTGTGACAATTTCCGGACCGCCAGCATCAATTGATAAATTTGTTGAACAACTTAAAAAAGAGAAAATTTTTGCAAAGGGAGTCAAATCTGCAGGGCGTGCATTCCATAGTAAATATATTTTAGACTGTGGGTCAAAGCTACGAGAATATCTTGGAAAAATTATTAAAACTACAAAACCCCGATCTGCTAAATGGATTTCTTCGTCAATTCCTCAAAGCGAATGGAATTCGGATTTGGCCAAATTCTCTTCTGCCGAATATCAAGTGAATAATCTCCTTTCCCCTGTTCTTTTCAAAGAAGTAAGTTAAACATGTTTAACTAACCTTAGGAATTGTTATTAAAAAAATATTTTATTTAGTTCAGATATATTTTAATAAAATAATAATTTAATTTAATTGATAAAGATAAATAAATATTTATTTATTTTATTATTTAAGGCAATTTCTCATATTCCTTCAAACGCAACTTTAATTGAGATTTCTCCGCATTGCCTTCTTCAGTCGATTCTCAAACGTTCAATTTCTTCCAGTGGACATGTCTTTGGCTTAATGAATAGAAACATGAGCAACAATTCCATTTATTTCCTCAAGACAATCGGAGAAATTTACTTATTGGGTCCTTCGCCGAGTTTTTCTCAACTTTATGAAGAAATGAAATATCCGGTTTCAAACAAAACGCCTTTGATGAGTCCGTTAATTAAGTGGGATCATTCAATTTCCTGGGTCGTTGCGGATTTTTATTTATCAGCTGAAAGAAAGGCTGAAAAGGCTGAGATAAATCTTATAAATGAAAATGCTTATTTAAAAGGGCATACAATTGATGGAAGAATTTTATTTCCAGCGTCAGGATATGTTAATTTGGTTTGGGATTCTTTTGCAACTCTTCATGGGAAAACTCAAGAAACGTTTCCAATCGTATTTGAAAATTTGAATTTCCAAAGAGCGACCATTTTACAAAAAGACAAAAGTACAAAGTTGTCACTGAACATATTTAAAGGAACCGGGTTTTTTGAAATCCTTGAGGGCGATTCACTCGTGTTAACTGGAAATGTTAGACCATGTGAAAACTCCCAATTGGAATTTTCTAAAATTGAGGATCAAATCCATGGGAAAGATATGAAAAATGGCGAATCCTTAAAAACAAATATTACTTTAGATAATAAAGATGTTTACAAAGATTTGCATCTCCGAGGGTATGAATATGAAGGATTATTCAAAGGAATTCAAAAAGCTGATTGTGATGGTAAAAAATTCAATTATTATATTTAGTTATCAATTATTATTTTTTAATTATCAAGTGTTATCAATATTTATTTCATTAAAAAATCTCCTTAATTAAATAATTATTATCGGTATCCTTTATAAATTTATTAGCCAAAAAATAATTATTATTTAAATATTTTTTTATTATTTAATTATATTAAATTAATTTTATATTTATATTGTAATAAGTATACATAAAATTTATTTTGTTTAAATTAAAAGGGAATTGGGCTGAAATTAAATGGGATAACAATTGGGTCAGTTTCTTGGACACAATGCTTCAATTAAAAATTTTGTCTCAACATTTTCACGGACTTCATCTTCCAACGAGAATTCAAAAACTGATTATTGATCCAAAATATTTCCAGGGTTTTAATTCCAACAACCAATTAAATTCGATTTTATCATTGAACTGCCAAAAACGTCAGATTATAAAATGTCCAGGAGTTGAAATTAAAGGATTGAAAACATCTGTGGCTCAAAGAAGAATTCTTAAGCCCAAAGGTTTGATTACGGAGGAAATTCATTTTATTCCTTATTTTGACACTCAAAGGGAAGAACCGTTGACTTCAGAATTAAATCATGCACTTTATTCAATTATCCAGATTGTTATTGAAAACATTGGGAAATTACGTGTCAAAACTGTGGAAATCACTGTTTCACTTGACCAAAGTATTTCCAGGCAAATTCAACAAATTTCCTTAGGAGAATCAATTTATCATAATGAGATCACAGTGTTTACGAATGATTCAAAAAATGAATTAGCCGAAGAAATGAAGAAAACCGGAATTGAAATAAAAAACATAAATGAATTCACAAAAGAAACTTCAATCAATTTACTAGTTATAAAAAATGGAATTATTGAATTTGATCAATTAAAAAATTCTTTGGCGGAAATTGGATTTTTCCTTTTGATTCAAGAAGCCGGGAGAACTGAAAAAATTCCTAATTTTGAATGTTACAACCTAGTTGCTCAGAAATCTTCAAGCCAAAAAGAGTATTTTTTGTTCAAAAAACTTGCCAAAAACAAGAAAACAATAATTCCAATTGTAATTAATAACACTGAATTATTATGGATAAATGATCTAAAAGCTGCGATGGAAAAATCCGCCCAATGTTTAGATAAATATTCAATTTATTTAATTTCCTCTGAGTTCAATTCCGGAATTGTTGGGTTAGTAAATTGTTTAAAACTTGAGCCTGGCGGTTCAAACATTCGATGCATCTTCAACAAGGACAAATCTCCATTAAAATTAAACTTTGCTAACCCTGATGAGACTCTACAAAATATTTTAAACAATGATTTGGTCATGAACATTTACGAAGGGGATATTTCCGGATCATTCCGACATTTCCCAATTGCAACTCAAGAAAATACCTTTGAATCAACCAATGCTTACGTAAATCTTGCGACCATCGGGGATTTATCCAGCTTTCAATGGATCCAAGAATCTCCACATCAAATCCAAAATCCTGATTTGAAATTCTGCACTGTCCATTTTGCATCACTCAATTTTAAAGACGTGATGATTGCAAGCGGGAAACTTTCCTTAGAATCCCTTTCCGGGAACTTTGCATATAAACACTGCCATCTTGGATTTGAATTCTCTGGGGTTAATTCAAACGGTCAAAGGAAAATGGGATTAACTCCTTATAGATCGCTAGCGACCAAAGTACAAATTGACAATACACTAACATGGGAAGTTCCTGAAAAATGGACGCTTGAGGAAGCTGCCACCGTTCCAGTTTGCTATTCAACAGCATATTATGCCCTTATTTTCAGAGGTCAATTGAAAAAGGAAGAAACTGTTTTAATCCATTCTGGGTCAGGAGGGGTTGGGCAAGCGGCAATAGCAATAGCTTTGAGCATGAATTGCAAGGTTTTCACAACAGTCGGGTCAAATGAGAAAAAAGAATTTTTAAAAATGAAATTTCCCGCTTTGAAAGATGAGAATTTCTCTTCATCACGAGATACGAAATTTGAAGAGGAAATTCTATATCGTACAAATTGGCGGGGTGTGGACGTTGTGCTGAATTCATTGGCTGAAGAAAAACTCCAAGCCTCCGTTCGTTGTTTGGCAAACTATGGAAGATTTTTAGAAATTGGAAAATATGATTTAATGAAGGATAATCCATTGGGAATGTCAATGTTTCTTAAGAATACGACATTCCATGGGATTTTTCTTGATGCTCTCTTTTACGAAGGAAACGATTTTAAAAACAAAGTTTTTCAATTGGTGTCAGATGGAATCAATAGCGGAGTTGTCAAACCGTTGTATAGGACAATTTTTGATAAAGATCAAATTGAAGAAGCATTTCGTTTCATGGCTGCTGGCAAACACATTGGAAAAGTGTTGATTAAAGTTACAGATGAAAATAAATGTAAAGAACCAAGTGAAATTAATAGAATGAAAATCAGAACATTAAAGAGAACATATTTTAACCCAGAAAAATCTTATGTTATATTTGGTGGACTGGGAGCAGTTGGACTGGAATTGGCAAATTGGTTTTTTAAACGTGGCGCTAAAAATTTGGTTCTTGTTTCAAGATCAGGAATTAATTCAGGGTATCAAAGCCTCTGTATAGACCGGTTAAGGAAAAAAGGCGCCATGGTTTCAATCTCAATTATGAAAGAAACCACATTACCTAATACTTTTGAAGTACTAAAAGAAATCTCAAAAATGGCGCCAATTGGAGGGATTTTCAATCTTGCAATGGTTCTTATTGATAACACAATTGAAAATCAAACAGTCCATACTTTTGAATCTGCCATTTTGCCTAAAATTCATTTAACTGAATATTTGGATGAAGTTTCAAGAAAAATTTGCCCAGATTTGGACCATTTTGTTACATTTTCTTCATTGGTATCCGGAAGAGGAAATGTTGGGCAATCCAATTATGGCTTTGCAAACTTTGGCATGGAGAGAATTTGCGAACAACGCTCAAAAGACTCCCTGCCTGGACTGGCTATCCAATGGGGAGCAATTGGAGACGTTGGCATAATTAAAGATTCCGTTAAAGGGAATGAAACCATCATTGCTAATTCTTATCCTCAGAGAATTCCGTCAATTTTGGAAACTTTGGATAAATTGATGCAACAATCCAAACCCGTGGTTTCTTCCTTCATCCGCGTTAATAAAACGTTTGAATCCATTGAAAATTCAAAATCCTCACTGATTGAGATTATTGGAAATATCCTCGGGATTCCGGATGTTTCTCATGTTAACGTCCATGCAAGCTTAACTGAACTTGGAATGGATTCTTTGATGGCAGTTGAAGTGAAGCAAACTTTGGAGAGATTGTTTGACCTTGTTCTCCCTATGAATGAAATACTCCAATTGAATTTCAATTTTCTCAAGACCATCGACCAAGGGGACTACAAAAAGAAGGAAAATTTCAAGCATGAAAATCCCAAAGAATTTTTTGCCATAAAAGAAGAGATCCTGGAATTGGTTCCAAAACAATGCCTTGTCAATCTGAACAATGTGACTAACTCCCACCCGCCGCTCTTCATTGTTCATCCAATTGAAGGATTCACAAAGGATTTGGAAACTTTGGCTGGGAAATTGAATTGCAAAGCTTATGGGTTGCAATGTGTTCGAGAAGCGAAATTGAACAGTGTGGAATCTCTTGCAAAATTTTATATTCAGGTTAGCCATTAAAAATTAAAATAAACTCATTAAATTATTATTAATTACAATTAATTTTTTTAAATATTTACCCAATGGCATTTACAGCTATTTGATTTAATAAATTATGTAAATGACATAAGAAATTACCTATAGATGTATTATTTAATCATGTAAGAGAAAAATATTACATTTTATATAATAAATTTTTTAGCAAATTCAAAAGGAAGAAATTAAAGGGCCGTTCAACATTTCTGGTTATTCTTATGGTTGTGCCCTGGCATTGGAAATGACAATTCAATTAGAAAATGATTTCGACACTCAGGTATTTATAAATTTATATTTTATTTAATTAATAATC
>VJMY01001237.1:0-16153 GCA_009869795.1 Neelides sp. FZ-2019 | reverse complement strand
TTTGAAAATGAAGATAAGTCGATTGTGTTGTTGTTCTTTGGCTAATTTCATTACTACAAGAGAAATCAATTAAGTGTGTGGGTTGAAGATGTTGTTAAATCAATTGGCGTTTGTTCATTTAAGGATGCTCAGTATTTATTATGTTGATAAAAAAGAGTTTAACAATTAATTGTTAAAAAGTATAAAAAGTGCGATAGTGCGGGAAATGTCATCATAGGAAGTGAATGGCCTTTAAGATTATCCAGTAGTACTATACAAGTATCGACCTCTTTGGCCGCCGCCACTGCTGCCACCGCCGCCTCCGCCGCCAGGACCACCGAATCCACTACCGCCACCTCCAGGACCACCGAATCCACCACCGCCACCTCCAGGACCACCAAAACCGCCGCCGCCGCCACCTGGTCCACCAAATCCACCTCCCCCACCGCCGCCGATTGGTCGTCTGCCATCAAATCCATCGTCAGGATAACGTGGATAAGGCTCTAAAATTCACAATTATTTGTTATTTTTAATTTCTAAAGTTTTGATGTTTTTTCTTTTGTTTCTAGATTGGATGACTTCGAACACTAAATGCACCTCACTATTATTTCTAAAAATGAACTCCAAGGATTTTATTTAATGAGGTTTTAATAAAATTGGGTAATAATGTATATTATAAATTATTTATTTATTATTATTATAAATTACATTGCTAAAATTCATTTACATTTTCTAAATATCAGATAAATTTTTATCGTATAAAATTATAAAAATTGTTTATTTACAAAACATAAAAATAGCATAGCTTTAATAAATTAATAAATTGAGTTAGCTAGAATTCATATCAATTGATCAGGGAGACCGAAAAGTCAAATAGTAAATAAAAAGTATCATAAATAAATTTATTTCACTTTAAAATAATTATTTACATCATTTCTAATATCAAGAGGTTTCTATTAGAATCGCGCCTTCTATTCGAATCGGCCCTTCAATCGAATAAAATCGTAAATTAAGAAAAGGATTATAACAAAGTGTTAATTTGGTTATCAATTACCTCTGTAATAATCTCGTCCGCGATAGATTGGTTGGCGACGATAGTAATAGTCATCTTCATACCCACGTCCTCTATAGTATGGGTCTATCCACAAAAATAATTATTATTAAACCTTTATTTAAATGCAATGCACTTTACAATGGAACGCATTTTTCCATGGATTAGACATGTTGTACCTCGTCTTGGATATTCGTATTCATCATAGTCATAGTCGAATCCTCCTCTATACGGTCGTCGTGGCCCGCCAAATCCTCTATAACCTTGGCCTCTGTAACCTTGACGACCGCGGTCATAACCCCCGCCAAATTGTTTCTGAACTACTGGCTTTTGTTGAACGACTTGTCTTTGTTGAACCGCCGCGCGTTTTACTCGTCCAGATTCATCTTAATTTTATTAAAGTGATTAAATGTAAAATTATAATAAGTAATTTATTTAATTAATTGAATCTTTAAAGTAAATTTGAAATTCTCTGCTTATTTCTATATAATTACCTTTTTCTTCATCACAAAGTACAGAGGTAAATATTCCAATTAGGAATATAAAAATCACCAGTTTCTTCATGACGATAATGCGAGCTTTTTAAAAAGGTAAATTTAAATGACTTTCAAAAATATGAGACAACAAATGCAGAATGGTAATGAGTGAACGACTTGGTAAGAATGAGTCTCGTTTTTCTCTTCAACGGAGTCTAATTTCGTTTCATTGCACCCCGATCAAGGTTGAGCGTGCAATTAAAAATGTGGACATTCGTTTCTATAAAAATAAGTGGAGGAAACAATGAAACAAATCCTGTTTTTCTCTCCTAACATAGACACAAGAACAATTACAAAATAATAAATACTTTTCTTATGGCAAAACTTTACATTTCCTATCATTCATATGTGTTGTTTTTAGACAATTTCAAGCAAGCTATCAATATCATTCTAAAATAAATCATCACTTTGATTGATCCAAAAATGCTTTTTTAAAGAAATGCTTGTAATATGCAAATGGAATCAGATAAACAATACAATTGTATATTGGCAATGTATCATAAATCATCATTTCATTTATACCTATAAAATATAATAAAATATAATTTAGTATAAATATATATTCAAAATTATATTTAAAATCTTATTAATATAATCTAAATTGTATATATGGCACATACACATATTACATTATAGGTAAGATAATTTCTTATATCCAAAATTTAAAGTTATTTGTATATTAATTTAGTGCGTTTAATTACAAAAAACATTTTCCTGGACATAAATTACTTTAAATCATGTGTGAAATGTGTTATCGAATGACATGACTAATGTAATGTTTAGAATGTATAAGTGCTAATATGCACATCACTAGAAGCTAAAGGAATGATAAATTGCCGTGTCCATTGGCTTGACTAAATATAATATACATATAATAATATATATCTAACCCATCGAATCTCATTGTGAGACAAAAAGAGCTAAAAATGTGAGAAGTTGAACAGGTTGGAAAAGTTGAAGGTTGCGTGGACTCTTTTCATTCTTATGCCTATGTCAATTCATTTGCTCCTTGAACATTTTTACATCTCACATTTATTTCATTTCTTATTAAAAAAATAAAGGAAATATTTTTCCTATTGACTTAAAAAATCATTTTAAGTCATTTGAAAACAATACTTAATGTATTATTGAAATATTTATTTTGATAAGTCTAAATGCCACATGATACATTGTTGCTGCATTGCAAGGATTTGCATCGTTTTGCAAATAATATAGTATATATAATTATATTGGTACACATTTAATAAAAAAAATATTATTAATTGGATTTTGAAGATATTAAGATTGGATATTAAGTAACTCAAGAATGTGTATTAAAATGTTACGTAGAAATATTTAATTAATTCTTAATTCATACATTAAAAGTTGTTAATGAGATGATTAAATGGACTGTGTAAACGAGCATTGTTTTTCATCGTTCCTACGAGATTACTTACACAATTATAAAATACGAGTTTTTGTTCTCCATAGATAGTGAAAACAAGAGAGTTTAATTAACTCCATTAAATATCTCTAAACCAAGTCAAGCTGGCAAAATGAACCTTTTATTTAATTAAGCCAATATATTATACATAGGATTCTCTAATTCCCTCTCAATATATTCAGACAATGATACACACAATACCACTGAGGAATACACTGAACAATGTAGACTAATTTGGATCGGAGCCAATGGAAAAGATTATCGTTGAGTCAAAAAGCAGTGTGTGGTTTGTGGTTTCCTTCAATGTCAAGGTGGAGAATTCCCCATTGAATCAATTACCTTCTGACTCCTGAGTCATCTCACTCGTCGGTCGCATGCAAACTTCCGCTTCTTGTGATTCATCAAACTCACAAAAGTCGCGACCAATTTCCTTTTCCATTCCACTTCCCTTGAGGTGCTAAATGTCTCACATGTCATTTTTTGTTGTTAGAAGGATCTTCCCTATAAATCAATTAATTTCATTGGATACGCTCAGATCACTTACAATCAACATGAATCACTCCATGATATATTCAAAATATAAGGAAAGATTATGATATATGTGTAATTTGATACAATATTTATATTGCAATTTGCATATACATAGCATATCAACACATATTGCACTTTGCAACTTTGAACTTGAAAAATCTGCTTTGAACTTGCTTTGTAGCCATGCAGGTAGCCAGCCAAATCCATGGTAACCTAAGAAGGAAATTTTTAACTATATAATTTTAACTTTTTATTCCTCGGTTTGGAATTATGACCAACTCAAATTACATTTTTATTTTTGATCACCATGGTGACTTATGATTTAACTGTGGTAACCATACAGCAATGGTAATGAATTAAAGAACAGATGTGAAATATGAAGTTATGTAAATTACGATTTTGTTTTTTAACAAAATTGCGCCTCTTATCGTGTAATTCTCGGAATTACCCGAAAAACACAAGTCACCCAATATTAACTAATGTTGCAAACATTTTTTAAAATACTTTGTATATACCAAATTTGACAAATACCTGGAAAAATGAATTTATATAGTCACGTTAATCACCAATGCAGCGTGAATGCCATGCCATGATTAGAAGGCTTGGACGTGTGAGCGAGGAAAGATTTAAAGTCATATAAGGGAATGCATTGATTTGCCGTTGGCAGTTTGTAATAAAAACTTAAATATTTTTTCCGTTCATTCATCAATGTACGTCGAGCGAGGAATATTAGAGATTCTCCGACTCATCATCGCCGTCCACAATGTGGGCTAGCGGATGTTGGACAATCAATTGTATTTGCAAATTAATTCACAATGTGATCAAACGGTTTGAATACACAAATCCAACATCACATTCCTTTTTAATTTATAATTAAATAAAACCTTATTCGAATGCGCAATTCACTAAAGTTCAAAGACTTCATTAAAACCGTAATGCAGCAAATAAAATAAAGCTTATATAAGTCTTATACCCTTATATAATTGACAATAACGACTAATAAAAAAAGAATTGAAAAATGCTGAATTAACTAAATACCCGAGATTCCAAATGTTTATTTATTTTATTTTATTTGGGCCATGCAATTAATAAATATGAAATTGAAAGGTTTTTTGCTTATTGTTAGTGATTCATTCATACAAAATTCTCACGTCATCGAAATTCTAAATTAATAATTAGTATTTATCCTCATGTGACGTTATGGATAATTTGCTTCAGGCGTGTGAATATTTTATAAATATTTCTGACGTCGAATGTTTTTCTGTTAGGCAAGTTAGTCCTAACAATTAATGTAATGCATATCATAATAAAATAATAAGTATAGTTTATATATTTTGCTCGTTAAATTATGTATGCAAATCATTGGCTAACTAATATTTAGAATTCATTATGTGCAAGTACTTCCCCCTGTCGATCACATAATTAAAAAATGATGTCCAATTATAGTAATTTAAAATCAGGTATTCCAACATGATTATGGATTAAGTTTTTATTAGTGGTAAAAAACCATTTCAAACATGTGTTGGCGTAAATACGTGCAGGCATGTATAATAAATATTGATTATTAAGCTGCGTATAAACAAGATTCATAGCAATATATGGCTATAGGAATATTAAATGACAATTTGACCTTAAGGGATAACTAAATGTAAACGAGGTTGGTTAAACTGGTTTCCTCGGCTTAAAATATACGAAAACCCAAATTATTTACATTTGGAAAAACCGCGTTGAGATGAGCATTCCATATATTATATCCCTACATAAACTTGTACTTAAACAATTATGTGTTTATATTGTGAATTGTCGTGTGTAAAGGTGTGTATTTAAATTTAACATTTCTTGGAATTTTCTAAACTTGAAATTCTATTGAAAAACCCAAGGAGGTTGATTAATGATTGATTGTATAATACAATCAATCAATATGATGTGTATTGTAAAGTTGCATATGAAAAATGCTCAACCAACTTCAACAGTTGGTAGACTGAAGAATTGGATTTTATTAAAAGACTTAAAACGATTAACTTAACATGTTTTGTGCGAAGATGCATTACATGCGGCTTGTACCCAGATTGACAATAAAAAAGTGAAGCGTTTGCTCCATAGGGAGAATTGAGAATCTCGTTTAGATTCGAACGAGACAATAAAGGTGATTTGTTAAAACTTAGTCTTGATTGGAATAAATTTTCATTGCTAAATATCCCAAGATATACTATTCAAACTTTTCTAAAGCTTTAAGTTAAAGCCTTTAATAATTAATTATAGCGTTTGAATTGTCTAAGATTGTAAGTTCAAGCGATAGAAAAAGTGAGCTTTTGCATATTAAGTTTCCAACTTGTTGAATCTCAAGTGGCCTGTGCCAAGTGTCAAGTTCAAGTTTGTGGCTTTACATATTGGAAGATGAGGCTAAAGGAATGCGGTGCCCAGACATTGCAAATTGTAATGAGCCGTTGGAGATCCAAAGGGAGTTTTCTTCTACACTTTGGTCTACCTGAGTTTTCCTTTTTACCTTTGATTTAAGATGCGGCTGAAGATGAAATCTCCTTCAGTTCTTCTTCATCTTCCTGATTGGAATCAATCCAAGCTCTTTAGATCTGGATATCAAGATCAAGTAAAAATTGGGCTATGCTCACCTAGATTCATTTACTTTTGTTACCATGACGAGTCGTACTGCTAATTGGTCGTTTAAGTGTTCTGCGTTGTTCATAGTGGTGAATAGTTAATTAAGTTAATAATTAAAAGGTTGTGGATAAAAGTGAAAGTTTTGTTAAATAAAGAGAAGTTAATATGATTTTTTCCAAATTGATCTCAATAGCTGTGATGAGCTATGTGAGCATTTATTCAGTTTTTAACTGTGTCACCACTGAAACAATGAATCATATAGGTAAATAACTAACTAACCTAACTAATACAGAAGTCATAAGTTGGGAAAATATATTTTAAGTTTTTAATTTTTATTAATTAATTTATAGTCTTTTTATTATTACTTTAATTATTTTTATATTTCACTTATTAATTCAGATTATTTATTTATAATATTTAAAAAAAATTATTTAGATAATTTATTTGACAAATCGCCCCAACACACAACTCCGGCTACAAATAACAATGATGTTGTTGACCGATTCGATCCAAATTTATTAAATCCGAATAAACCAACATATGAGTGCTTGCCTGCTAGTACTGGCTACAAAGAGCGCATGATTGATTTTAACTTGAGCAAACAATACAAAAGCAATTTAACGTTTAATGAAAAACGCCTCACTCGGCACAAAAACTTTCATTTGATCCCCGAAAAATGTGGTTTAGTCAAGAAAATAAGAAGGAAAAGAATTGCAAATGGAACGTTGGTTAAAGGCGAACATTCTCCTTGGTTTGCGAGTATTCAGTACAAAGGTAAAAAATTAAAATTATTGTTACATATTTCAAATGAAATTACTTACTTAAATTAAAATAAGATATCAATTACAGTTTTTTAATATGAAAATGTTTTGTATTAAAATATATTTTTAGAAAATAATAAAGAAAGGTTTGGTTGTTCGGGAACTGTGATTAACAAACGATACATTCTGACTGCAGGTGATTTTAATTATGATTTTTCACTTTAATTTTTTAACTATTTAAATCGTACTAATAATTTAATTTAAAATTATCTTTGAGTTTAATTGATAATTTTTTTTGTTATTCAGGACATTGTTTACCTGACAAAGATCCTTCCTTCTCAATCTCTGGCGTGTTCATTGGAATGGTAAATGAAAACTCAATTCATTCTACGTTTCATGAAATAGACAGTTTCTTGCGTCATGAAAATTTCACTGGGCCAAGTCCTTCTCAACCAAAAAGAAGGAGAAAACATGACATTGGCTTAATACGCTTAAAAAATGAAATTAGCGATTTTCATTATTATCCAATTTGCCTCCCATTTTCCCCTTCGAGTAAAAGATTTCCAAGAAAACTCAAATACTTCAATTTCACTCGCGGAGATTCAAAATATTCTTGTACAAAATTTATTGGAGTTGGAGGAGCTGATGTTAGGGAAGGTAAAATGAATTATCTTTTTAAACAAATAAACAAATTTTATAATTCACAAATTAATGACTAAAGGGAAAGTAAAATATATTATTTATAAGTTTTTGGATTGAATTACAGCATATTGTTTCAGTAATAAAAGCTTAATTTATTTGATTTAGAGAAATCCAGATATAGTGAAATAAAGTACAAATATTTCAAAATCATCGATCTGGAAACTTGTCGGAGGGAATTGAAATGTTTTAAGAAAAACACGTTGAAGACTGAAAGAGCGCGGATTATCGAAGATGAACAATTTTGTGCGGGAAGTTTTGAAAGTGGGAAAAGTTTACTTGAGGCGGGTGACAGCGGCGGGCCGTTGTTATACGACGAAATTCCCTATTACCAAGTTGGTATCATGTCTTTCGGTGCGAATTTAGCCAAATATCCCCCTAATGTATCAAAACCAGACATTTTCCAAAATGTTCATCTTTATCTCGAATGGATTCTAGATAATATAAAACCCTAAATAATTAGTAATTTTTACATAAATAAAACTTATATTTGATACTACTAAATTAGAAAATAAACAAAACGATTAAGTGACGCTATTAAAAACTACTTTCAGTTTATATGAATAAAAATGTATTTTTTATTTTTAATGACTGTTTTTGTACAAATTCCAAAGACTTGTAAATAAATTTGTAAACAATGAACGTAATCACAGTTTTAATATTTATTAGTATTAAACATTTATTTTTTAATAAAATTATAAAGTTAAATACACGAATTCAGAAATATAATTTACATTGTAAATGAAATTCATAGTTATTTAATTAGTTGAATAAATTTAAAAAAATAAATGCAAATATATCAGTAATTAATTCAAAAGATCAAATAATTTAACTTGATTTCACAATGAAATTTTCATTTTTGAAATCATTGCAAATCAGTTTTGATTCCCAAATCATTTTTCCCACTAACGGCTCAGGTTTTCCAACACCCCAAGAAATTCGAAACCGAAAAGTTACCAAGTCACCTGTAAACGATTAAGTATTTTAAATTTAAATCTACTAAATTTAATTAAATTTGCATAAATTAGAGAACAAAAGCTAAATGTTTGACCTTTTCTGACATTCACATCTTCAGCACTTTGGAAAATGGCAAGGCTCTTGGATGGATTTTCAACAATTGTAACTCCCCAGCCCTGAAACATAATATTTTTAACTGAAAATTTAAAGTAAATTTATACAGTTATATTGACTTATTAATGGAAAATAAGCAATATTTCATTTACGCCAATGAAAGTGTACTGAGAAGTTGTTTTGACTTCCAAATTCCATTTCCCACTGAAGTATTGAGGAGATTTGAAAGAAATTGTGCCCAAATAATGTAAAAGCCCATGGGAGGAAACCTTCACAAACGTTTCACATTTTTCTCCCTCAATCATATTTGGTAAAAATGAAAGGGAAATAACTAACCATAAACTCAAATTGTTTTTCATTCTTTCAAATATAATTGAATATAATAATTATTATAAAGGTTAAAAACTGTTCAAAAATTTTTATTAGGTTTATTTGAAAAAGGATTGTTTCCGCTTTCTAGGGTGAAATAAGAATGATGAAGCTGAATATTCATATAGAGTTCTAAGTATTTTATAAGCTATTCGAAAGGGTAAAAATATTCCAAGAATTTCATTTTAATTGTTAACCAATAGGATGTTTGATGTTTTTATTATATTTCCCGGTATGTAAAATGGGTTTGAACCGTTTTACTATTCTTTATTTAAACATCAACCTATCACATGACCTACGTAATGAGGGTTATTATTTATATCATTGATATTATGATGATTGGGGCTATAGGAGCGATAAGCTCATGGGCACCAATAGTCTAAATACATAATTATTACTATTACTATTGAAATATAACAAATTTGTTGATAGTGAATTTTAATATGTTTTTATTCATTGTAGAACTTGAATAAATAACATTCAAAGTATTTTACAGTTCATAGAATAAGCCTTTTAATAATTATAATATTAATTTTGAAGTTTATTTCTCATTATGAAAATGATTACAGTATTTAATAAGCCGGGGAATTGCTTGTAAAACATCAGCATTGTCGTTTCATTTGATCAATTGAAATTGAATCCGGAGA
This sequence comes from Neelides sp. FZ-2019, assembly GCA_009869795.1. Taxonomy (NCBI): domain Eukaryota; kingdom Metazoa; phylum Arthropoda; class Collembola; order Neelipleona; family Neelidae; genus Neelides; species Neelides sp. FZ-2019. Next base: position 6,467 of record VJMY01001237.1, on the reverse strand, counting down.
TTCAAAAAATTGAAAGAAATATTTTCAAAGTTAGCAAAAAATTTAATTGGATCAATTTATTATTTTTGTAAGAAAAATTTGAAATAATTTAAAGTAATATTTATGAATATTAAACATATTTTATTTTCGTTCTGTAAGACGGATAAAGTTATGAATCGTCATTTTCATCATTCATTATTTTATTTCACATTGATAAGAAAAGAAAATTTTAAGATTATTAATAATGATATGAACATGATTAAATACATTAATTTATTATATAAGTTAATATATTATAATAGCTTATAAATTTATTTTATAAATATTAAGATTACTATTTCATGAAGAAGCTCATATACGTACTTTACACCTATGTAATGATGTATATATATATGATTATATTTATATGCTTATTTATAGCCTTTTGTTGAAAATAAGTTTCTTTTATGCTGTTTATTGAAGCGTGGTGTAAAAAAACCAGATGTAGACCAGCAGCTACTTCTGAACTCAAACATGTTTAGAAATTCGGTATAAAATGACGTGAATCCATCCACTGGACCACCAGAATTGAATAGCACTTCATGTTTAACACATCTCCTCTCTAATCTCAAAGTAAAACAATTGTTGGTTCTTTGATTTTCAATACAATTAAGCATAGCACTTGAAGTACTAACTTCTGTATTTGATTAAAAGTATTTTGATATTTTTTTAGAAATATAAAGTTTTACAATATGTTTACTGATGAACTTTCTTTTTTACAAATAAAACCTAATTTTTCTCCTTTAAATATTTAAGTCTTAAAAAATTCTTGTTTAATATTTATAATACATTCAATTAGGCACTTAATCGCGTTCTTGTCTGTAGAATTTAATATATAGATAAATTTACCCTTAGTTGACTTTAAAATATATATTGTTCTAATTAAAATCACAATGATGTCATTAAAATCATGCCTTGATACAATGTTTTTAAATTGAAATGAAGTGAATGGTATGCCGCGGATGCGAATTTGTAATTTGAGTAGTTTCTAATCTTTTTAAATGTAGAAATTCTAAAAAACATTGATCCTCAATCATCCTTTGATAAGAGAAATTTGACACCGTAATAAAAAACGAGTAAGTCGAAAAGTTGAAATCTTCATATGAATGCATTTCTAATATAAATGACAAAGCATGCGATATCTACAAGTTATTTATTTTAAAGATGAAATTCTCAATTTAACTCAAGACGAAATCATTACAAAATATGAATTTGATTGTATTTTTGCGTAAAAGAATTAGAATTTTGAATACAAATGTTACAAATGCTAATTAAAATAATGGTTTTAAGTATTTAAGTATAAAGTGAAAGAATAAGACATACACTATTTGCTTTTAGTATAATTCTCAACATGACCAATGATTACAGTAATAAGCAGGGAAAGTCCCGCATAAAACAACAGCATTGCCGTCCATTTCGTCGAGGATTTTAAATTCGATCCGTAGATTCTAATTTGTATTTTGGACAAAAATATGATCATTGTCATTAAAGAATATAATTAAAATTAACTAATTAGCATTTTTAATAAAAAAAAGTTTGAATTTTTTTCGGCATTAAACATTTGATTATTTTTAAATGTATTTTTATATTCATTCTGTGAGTGGCAAATAAAATTCTCTTACGTCAGCAAACATTGAGTTTTCGCTTATTGTGATGGAATGCTCGGCTTCGTACATTTGGTTTCCTTCGACTTCTCCTACCAATTCCGCTCCTCTGATAATCAGGTCATGTGAAGAAAAATGAATGTCAAGAATGTATCGAACTTGTTGGCTGCTTTTAGCTTAAATAAAATATTACAAAACCAATTAATGAAAACCATTATATAAAATCCTATTAGATTATTTACCAGGGGTAAATTGGACTCTGAAGTTTGAGCTGATGAGTCTAGCAAATCGACAAGGCGTTGAAGTGCATCCTTGTACAATCACATCATTTATTTGACCTGTTGATCCTAAAAATAAAAATTGTTTACTATTTGTTTCTTAAATACAATATAAAATAAATCAATTAATTATTCGTAAAACGATCTAGATATTTCCTTAATTAAAATTATTTTAATAATAGAATAATCCAAATAATTACCACAGTCAGAAACGTCTCCAATTATACTTGAAGATGAAAAAGAAATTATGGATACGAAAATAAAAATTGCATTGAAAAATCTCATTTTTGTTAACAATTAAATATTATTAAATGAAAATTGAAGATAATAATTAGTAAACCAATCTAACAACAAAGTGAGTTGGAAGATTTATAGAATTTTGTTTTATGACTCAGATTTAAATCATTTACGATTTAATTCTCCGTTTCTGATAATGAAAGATTTGGTGGTTTTTAAGCCATGCCAAATAAAGTATTTAAAGTATGACTTTTAGCATAACGTTCTGATAAAAGAAAATATTTTAAAAATTAAATGATATGTATTATCTATGAAAAGTAATGATATTTAAAATTTTTACAACTTTTGGAATTCCCATCTTTATAGTCATGTCACAATTGAAAATCTATTAATATTGATCCATTTTATTCAACATAAGAATGGACATTTATATAATTTCATTTCACCGAGATTATATACATTAAAATTGGCAATTTTATGAACTTAGTTAAATGTGATGACTGATGATATTATATGTGAATTACTTATTTTACTCAATAAATGGATCTATTTTATCAATATACCATACCTATGCTGCTATGCAAACCAACTACATCAGTAGTGATGTTTACAACATCTTATCTAGTACGGTTTAGTATTATGATATAGACATATGACCAATACATATACCTATTATAAATACCATATATTATGAGTTACCAACAACAGTTATATATAATATATTGTTATGAATATTTTTAATTGTTTTAACCGCGATTATTGAAGCGTAATGAAAAGAAATATTGATAAATGCTAAAATAATTTTTGAGGAATTTTTAAAATTCTTTGTAAATAAGAATAAAAAACGATTATTTCAGAAATCATCGGTTGTTGAAACTTCAGGAATTAATCCGACATATTTAGTTTTTAGCTTTTCTTTCAAATATTCATAAATTTCTTTCATTACTTTCCTTTTATCCTTGGCTTTATTTTTTATAAATATTTATATTCCTGAATTCCTGCATCATAAGAGCAAATTGTTAAATATTCACCAATACAAAAACTGGTAATATTTTATTTTTTTATTATACTATAGTTATTATTTTAATACTTTTGGAAATAAATTTAAAAAAATAACGAATTGTAATTTTAAAATAAAAACTAGTTTTACAATTATTTAATTTATCCATTAAAATCATTAAAAAACAGTGTTGAATGATCATTTCTGTTGGTTAAGAATTCTTATAGAAAAAGCATATAATAGTTATACATGCGACGTGCTGATAAGAAACTCGAAATCAGGAATGTGTGTCTGGTGTGTTGGTAGGTTGGTACTAGTGAAATCGAATATTATTAGCTTTGTCCTTAAACAGACTTGGAGAGGTTTTTAAATAACAGGAACTTTACTCAGAAGAATTTAAGAATACGTACAAGCACATTGAATCGTTTTATCCTCTGGGGAACAAATGAAGATTTACTTCTTAAAAGTGTTTTGCTCCCACGTTTTGAAACTTTGTCGAATAATAAAGAAATCCTGAAAATTACTTCTGAAGATTCAAAGTCAGAAATAAAACGCATCAGATTAAATCCAGAACTAAGCAATTTAAAAGAAAGTTTTGAAGTTAATATTCTTCAACTAAAATTAAACAGTGAAAAGATTAAAAAGAAATATTTTAAAATTCTCAAATATTGAATGCATGAATTGGAGATTTAATAAATAAAAGGCATTAATTGTAATTGTTTAATTTAATTGTACTTGACTCCACGAATTAACAAAATGCAAATTATAATAAAGACAAACATTTAAAATTTATCCTGGGACGTAAAACTACCAAAAATGAATTGGCTCGGTTTATAGGTATATATAAATATTTATAGGTATATTAATCTAACAGTTTATTTTATAGAATTTAAACATTGAATTATTATTGAATAATTTGATTTGATCACAGATATCCACAAAATAATATAAAGGAAACACTCAATGAAGCATATGAGCTTATTCAAACACAATATCCTCCAGGGCAAGAACATAAAGGCATTTTGAAGAACCACATGAAGAAATTGAACATGATATTAAATTAATGATGTTTATTTTAAATGAAATATTGATATTTAAAATAAACAATTGAAAAGTAGTATTATACGTATTGTATATATATGTCAATCGATTAATTCGGGAGTTAATTTAATTGTCCATTTTTGCTTTTCATTATTTTCTTCACATTGAGTCAAAGTGAGGTCGAGTTGTTCTTTACTTTTTCCCATAGAACTTGTTAAACAAAAACTATTATTTTCATGTACAATCCATTTATTAATTTTGTCATATGACCATTTGTCAAAGGATTCAAAATTCCCCTCGTGGCAATGTTTAACGAAAATTGAATATTTAGAATTTTCCTTTCCAATCTCAGCAGCCCAACAACCTCCTTCAAAATATTTCATTACACCTTCTTTGGTCAAGAAAAACGTCTAAATATTTTAAACATCATTTAATAAAATATAAAATCAAATTCAAATAATTTCTTTAATTTACCTAAAAACAACCTTAATACTTATTTAATAAGTTAGTGTTCAAAATTTTAATTACTTTGAAGAATTGCGAGATTTGCATTCCACCACAAATGTTCAATTTAAGTTCAAAATCCAAAACTCGACTGTCAAAATTGTAAATGCAGAATTCGTTATAAAAATCACTATAAATCTTTAAAAAATGAACAAAAAGATTATCAATAAAAAATAGCAGATTTACCAAAATTTTTAAATTAATTAAATATTCATAAAGTCACTCTTTGTTTAATCTAATAAACTGATGCTTGATTATTCTTCTTACTTGAACTCCATTTAGAATATTTCCTTTATAATTGAGCGTCCGATGAGCAAAGATGAAATCAAAGCTATGACCCCAACCGTATGTTTGATCAATGTAATCAAATCCTTTGGAAAACATGAAATTTTTCAATTGATCTTTTTCCCAATTGTAATAATGCTCAATGGAAATAGTCTGGAAAATAAATATTTCATTAAACAACATTAATTTAGTATGAATATTAAATACAATTTAACTAAATTTTCTCATGTATAAAATTATCTTAAATTATCTTTAAATGAATTAATGATTGGATTTACTTTAATAAAAACTTTATCAAAAGGAAAAGTTTTTAAAATATTTTTTTCGCCGCCTTCAATGTCAAATGAAAAATAGTCGATATGCGTGATTTTCATCGCAGCTAATATTGTTTTGAGTGGGAAACATTGAAGCTTCATAAAATTGTATTTTAAATTCTTCGCATACTCAGATTCCAAATCTCCGTGTTTTCCCATTTTGACCAACGAGAGATCCGACGGCGTGTAAAGAAAATCAGCTTGACTCGGCGCGTCGTTCATTGATAAACAAACGTTGGAAATCCAAGATTTTCGGTTTTTATTCTTTAACGTAATTACATTAAGTGGATGAGGTTCAATTAGTAAACCTGACCAATTGAAATCACGTTCGAGTTCCAATGTATTTGAGGAAATTTCCCCGTCGAAAGCCCCACACTCAATGAAGAATCCATTCCGCTTTATTTTAATAACACAATTGTAAGTGAATTAGTAATACTAGTTAAATAAACATTATCGATTCCAATTAAAGTTTTGTTATTTCCTCAACTAATTACTCATTATTGTAAAATATTTTACTTGGTTGTTTAGAATTTTCTTGATAATTGAAACTTCTCCGAGATCAAAAGACTTAGCGTTTGGATTTGCTAAATTATAGCTTTTAGCCGATGGCTGGAAAACATGATTATTTAAAAAGTATCTAATTATTCGATCATCGTATGGGTCAATTCCTTTAAGATATTCTTTAAATGTGAACCCACTGTTAGCCAAATGTATTGAGTAACCTAAATAAAATAATCAGCAAGTTTTTTGTGTTTTTGCCTCTATTTTAAATCTTTCATTTATTGAAAAAATGAGGACTATAAACAATATATCCCAGATTATTATAATGAATACATATTCTGTCAACGTATTATTATAAAAATCTAAAAGCTCACCATTTTTTGTCGAATTGAAAGAACGTAGAAAATATAAATAAAAGGCAATTATAGTAGAAATTATTATAATAATGGGTTTAAAAAAATTTCTATAATACATTTTATTTCAATTTAGCATCCAATAATAATTAGATCTTCAAAATTCTTCCATTATGAGCATGAGCATTTGTAATCACCTATTTTATTTGCTTCGTTCCCATTTGAGTTCATTCCCTTCACGTTCGATTAGTCAAACATGTTTGTACCTGTTGAATAAGTAAAGTAAATTGTATAAACACAGATTATAAGTTCAATGTGCACATTTATATTAA
>VJMY01001236.1:0-16157 GCA_009869795.1 Neelides sp. FZ-2019 | reverse complement strand
TTTTTTTGAAAAAATTTTAATGAATTTGGGAATCAATGCAAATGTAAATATTAAATTAATTTTCTACAAATTTTAATTTTTTTTAAAAACCTCTTATTCTCATAAAGGATGTGGACATTTTTATACCACCAAAAAGCCATAATGATGAAAATATCCCTTCCAACAAAGGAAACTTATATGAAAACTAGAAGAAGTAGAAAAGTAATTATTGAAAATGCTTCCTTTTTTTAACTTGTAGATATTAATATGCAATTACTAAATATATATTTTTAATAATTTTTATTGCATAAATTTTACATATCTAAATAATACAAAAAAGTTTATAAATTAATGTTTCAGAATCACTTAAAATTTTAAACACTATAGTTGTTTCTTAACTAATGAAAATTTGTAAATCAATAATAAATCTAAGTAAAAAATTAAATAATCTTCTGATGAAATTTTCATCATGGAAAGTATTTTAACATCATCAACATCATAATAGATTCTCTTTTTAATTCCCAATTTTTGAAAACAAGTAATCTATTAAAATGAATCCTCTATGCAATAATGTAAAATTACGATCAAATTCAGATAAATCCAATTCAATGACATTTTTTTCTGTTTCTCATTTGTCATGCGAAGATATGAGTTGTTTAAATGTACTGAAGTTATCCTAAAGAGAATATTACTTTAGTATTCTTATTTAATAAAATTAATTAGAATGATAACATGATAAATTTTATTAGATAAAGGAAAGTTGTATGAAAAATAATTTATTTGACTATAACTATGATTCTTATATCAAAAACCTTAATGTTTTCCAGTGAGTGTCCAGTATTTCAGAGATGAAATTTGAAATAAGTATTTCACTATAAGTACCAACTAATTATTTAATCCCGTTTTTAAAATGAAAACTTCTGAAACTTAAACTTGGAAAAAAATATTAGTGAAAATATATTCATGTTTCCATCTGTACCTTCACAGTCATAAATAAATTATAGGTTATCATTAATAAAAAATCCAAAATAAACATACAGAATAAAAATGTAAACATTATTATTAATTATATTTTTATAGCTTTAAAAGTAAAATTTAATTAAAAAGTAAATAATGTTTAGCCAAATTTGAAGATGATAGCTAAATATTAAGAGCTTCATAGGTTTTAATTCATTAAAGAGTTTATTAATGTAATTAATAATTGTTACCTAAGTAATGAGTAATTAATAATTATTACCTAGGTAATGAGTAATTAATAATTATAGCATATAATTAGCAACTAAACATACTAATTTGTCATTATGAGATTAAGATATAAATTTTGTTTTCATCTTCATCAAACTCAATAAATTAACAAAATGACCTGTTAGAATTTTAACAGAAGTTTACGAAATATTAAGTTTTTTTTAAATCAATAGTTAGCTTGGGCATCTGTAAAATTTATGTAATTAAAATGTCAATTAAATTCATCAACTCAAACTTAAATTTAATTTCCCTACAAAACATCATAAGGAGATAAATTTTATTATGGTTTTTAGACGGATCCTATTTGAGAAAGTACAATTTCAAAATTATTACTTTGATATTAATTAATTAGTGTTAACTATTTTATGATAGTTTCAAGGATATTTTTTATTGGGAATTTACGATACTCTCCAAATTAATTTTAATGTATTTTTCAAATTTATATAGTTAGCAAAGGGCCTAAATCAAAGATTTTTTTATTAAATAAAAGCAATATTTTTGCATTTCTAGTTGTAGTTTGTAAGTGAATAATAATGAAATATCTGTAATTTCCGTGAAGTTAATTTTTAAATTGTATATGCTGATTCACTTGTTGAATAAGTTTCTATTAGTGGGAGTATGGGGTATATCTCACCTATATAAGTGTAACAAGTCTCATTTTTTCAGACCTTCTTTCTTTCTTCCGCTTCAGTTGGCCTTAATCTTAATTCTTAAAAGATTAAATAAATGAGGCAGTTTGAGGCATTTGGAAAAGTTAAAAATGTTTAAGAGAGAAATTAGGAGCGTTGAACCAAGATTACAACAACAATAATATAATGACTCCAACGGAACTCAAAGACACTTGTTATATAATTATTGATAATTAAATCTGTATTGTTTAAGCAGAATCTAAATCGTATGTTTTAAAATATTTAAAGTTAAAGTTTAGATGGTTGACTTTAAATAAACCTTTCTCTCATTTATTTATTCATAAACCAATTAAATCATTATATCTAACAATAAGTCATAATATAATTTAATATGACGAAGGAATTCTATTAGACCTCAAGATCAATTGTCTCATCTTCATTGTAATTTTGTAATTAATATTAATATATTTTGTAACTAATATAAAGTAAGTATGTGAATTCGAATTTATAGTTATCAGCCCAGCCACAGTGTCGTTAATTCCACAATAGACTTAATAGATAATGATGATTTAATATCGATATGTAATGAATTTAAAAAACATGTTATATGCTGTAAAAATTCATTTAAAATTCTAAGATGAATGAATGATAATAGCTCTATTCAAAGGGAAAAATGGCGTTATATTGGTATACATTTCATCAATATAATAGAAATAAAACATAGTTTAAGTGATATCTAAAATATATTGCGAATAAGATAGCTAGCAACTTATGCTAATCCTGTTCAACATAATATTCAACTCCAATTTAACAGGAATTACTTGGCTCATATGTCTCTACAATACCTAATTAGTAATAAATTACTATATATACTTGAAGCATAGGTACATGTAGGTAACCTAACCTATATTTAAAATCATTAGGTGTATGTTAAATACATTTGATAAAACATTTAAGAACCGCCGACCAAATAAGAAATGATTTATTTATAAAATATATACATTTTTAATCTCAATATCTTCATTCATCTATAACAATTAATTCTAAAATCATAAATGAACTTGTAAAAAAATTGATAGCCCTAGTAAACATGAATATTATTAAATAATATATAAATCAATTGTAATTACCAGTAAATATTTACAATGTAAAGCAGTAGTGAATGGATATTTGGATATTTTGAAGATACTAATCGATGTTATTTATTTATTTATCGATATTAGATATTATCTAAATAAGTTATTTAAATAACTTATTAAATATAAAATAATTTATTTTAAATGAAAGTTATCATCATTCTAATTTATATCTTATAAAAACAATATATCAAAACAGTAAAAAACATCTAACAATTATTTTCAAGTACAATACATGAATATATGAATGTAAAGATATTCTTATGGATCTGAAGGTGAAGGTCATTCTTTCAATATCAAAATCTCCACTAGAAACAAAAACTGGTTTTACGTGAACATATATTTACAAAGTGTAAATTTCTATACATATATAGTCAGATACGTTTATACTAGATATTACCGCAGCTCGCGTATATACTCAATTGGAATTTCGTATTATCTCATTTGCATTCTTCTTTGCGTTGAAAATATTCTTAAGTTGATTATTAAAGTTTCATTATTTTCATTAAGTCAAATCTTTCATATATTTTCAAATCCCATTATAGCAGCTAACTCTTCTAAAAATTTGATTAATTGATTTTGAAATGTCGATTGAAAATAGTTTTAAAGGAAAACGCGTTTTAGTTACTGGGGTCGGGCAAGGTAGAAATATTTTGGCTAGGGTTACCCTATCATGTAAAATCAGGGATGGGGATGACTGGTTTTTTACAGTACTGGTAAAAATGGTAAAAATGGTTTTTAACAGGGCAGCCCCAGACTGGAAAAATGGTTTTTTACATTTTCTCATAATTCCATTAGAATGACTTTATAATTAAGAAATAATGTCTCTATCCCAATCGTTCTAAGAAGCTCAAATCTGCACAATTTGATGCATTTATTTAAATGTTTAAATATTGACCAAGTTCATTGTTCATGTTCTCTCATTCTCTCTTCTCTCGATTATCCTCAAATCCAATAACATCACTCATATGGTCATTTTCATATCCCATAAAGATTTTAATTTCGTATTTATTGTAATTAAATTGTGAACAAAAATCGAATAAAAATGTCTCTTCTCGGCAGTTGTCTCCGAATTTTTGACCAAAACAATTTATAAAATATAAAAACTAGTATATAAAAAAGTAAAAGCAGTTTAATATAAATTTTGATTTTATTATTGAGATTGAAGAGAAAAGTATAATAAGGCAATAGAGTGAAGTTTAATAGTAAATGGAGTTGAATTGTAAAGATTTGAATGATTCCTTCATCTGGGCCAGGCTAAAGCATATATTAATAGCTAGACTGGTTTTTTTGAATTTAACCCATTTATACCATTTTACCCTGTTTTTAACAGTCTGAGCAATTTTACCACTGGTTTTTTACAACCCTGGTCAAAACCTTGAAATCACAGATCTTTTATTTCTTATTGCGAAATTCAATTACTTTGATTCGCTCTCAACGTTACGGACTTCATTATGATTTTTTAATGTGTAACGAATGCGTAATTGTGATTAATGGGGCGTTTTTGATAATGTCAATTTAAACAAAACTATAGTCATTTATTCAAAGAGTAAAATACCAATCTGTAGCTAAATGCATAGAATGCATAAGGTGTTAAGAGACTTGAACAATATTCGGTCTAAATCATATAAGAATTTTCATTTAGAAATAGTCTTCGAATTAGAAAAATTTTATTTACACTTGAAGAGTAATTTAAACATTTACACTTTTTACATTCACCAATTAATGTTGGCATATAACCAATAAAAATAATAGACCAGAAATGACAGAAAGATGGTTAGATATTGAGCCCTTAAATATGGAAATACAGAGATTTTAGTTTTTAGAGAAGTTGACCCATTGTTATTTATTTCTTCAGAAATTTCTGTTTATTTGGCTAAACAATATTAAGATAAGAAACGGGTCTTGAAGTGTGAAATGCATATTAAGCGATATTTAAATCTATAATATGTATTGTGAACCCGAAGTTCTTTAACTTTATATATGTACATATTAGTTTTAAAATCAATTCAAGTTACATACAAAAGGTTGCTGGTCCCATGACTCATATATTATATATGTTAATCTATTTGATAAATTGCTGCAAAAATTTAGCTTTGATGATGATTTTTCCAATTATGCTAAACTGATGCCATTTTTAATTACGATTTCGAACGTTTTTGACTTATCTCTTGAAAGAATTCATAGAAGGAAATACAATTTGGGGATAGTGGTCTTGAATTTATGATACAAAGTGGCGACTTTGGCTAATTCGAGTCCCATAAGTTCTCTGGAATAATATATGAAGAGATTTAATTGAGAAGATGATTTTTTTCTCATTATTAGTACAAAAATTTCACTAACTTTATGATTTGAACTTGTCCTTGCAAAAGGAGAAGCAAAAAACCGTTCAACTTTCCATTCTATTTAATAAGGAATACATAGTACAAGGAATATTATATAGCTTTCACATATAATTTATGAATTATATTTGTAAAACAAAAGTGAATGATCAAATTCTCATATAACTAATAGTCCAAAATTTTCTAATAAATAATTCCTATTTTAGAAAACATATCAAATGCCAATTATAAAGATAAATTATATTTTTTCTATTCATAAAAATATAGATAATTATAAAAATGATTGTTTTTTCAATTATAAATATAATTAAATAAACCTAAATGAACAAATGAACCGCAGTATAACGATGTAATTATTATTAAAAATAATTGCACTCAATTGAAAAACTTTAACCCTCGCTTTTTGGTTACTATAATTTACCTTGAAGGAAAGGATTATTACTACATTACCACATTGCAATACATTACTTAGGGTTAGTAATTTAATCGAGTGTTTTAAGTAAACATTATATTGAATTTGATCGTTGATTCTGAAGTGTGATAAAATTATAAAACTATTTCATAATGGTTAAATTGATTGATATAAAAAATCTGTTCTCCATGTTAAAAATTTTAATAATCACTTTATTGAGCCTCTTTTTTAACCCAATTTTAATTATTTGTCTTCTTCCACTTTATTTTTTTCGATGGGTTGTGAAGCGGGTTTTAGCTCCCTTGATTCGACCGGATCTCGATCAAATGGTCACGACAAGGAGCATGCTTTTGGCAGTCGATGACTTAAACAAACCCAAATTTTCAATTGTTGTGGGCGTAAAATTTGTTAACAAAATTGATCTGGACCACGCTAAAAAAGTAATTGGATCTGCCTTGAAATTGAAAAAATTTAAAGAACTGACCCAATATTTGAACTCATTTTGTGGATTTTTATTTTGGAAGTCAGAAGATTTGTTTGACATTCATGAACATGTTTATTTCAATGATAAAAAATTCAACTCAGAAGATGATTTTAATGAATACATTGAGGATCTTCTCAGCAAAGGTTTTAAATCCAGGAAAAGTCCATGGGAAATAATTTTTTTGCGACAACAAACCTGGACAAAAGGAGATTTGTTATTTTTCAGAATTCATCATTCAATTGCTGACGGCTATTCAATTTTAAAATTTCTTGAAGAATTGTCTGATGCAAACATGGAAGTTTCAATTGTCAAACCCAATTATTCAAATTATAAGCGGAAATCATTTTTGACAAGATTTCTCAACATTTTAGGATTTTTTATAATTGGGAGTTATGAGACGATAAAATTGCATTTTAATGAAGATAAATTATGGGAAATTAAAAAGGATAAATTGACCAATAAACAAATGATTGCTACAATTCCGCCAATCCAAATCTCGATGATGAAAGATGTTAAAAGAAACTTTGATGTTTCTTATTTTGCAGTGATTTTAGGAGGTTATTTTATATTTACTTAATTATTTTCATATAAAATATTTTGTAATGATGATCAATATAATAAATATTGATTATTAATATAAGATATTTTTATTTTATATTCTTAGGTTTCAGTGGAGGCCTAAGAAATTTTATTATTGAAGAAGGTTTGGAAGTTCCAGAGAGTATACAGTTTGTTACTCCAATGCCAGCTAAAAATCATCCTGATAAATTGAGAAATTATTTGTATTCCCTTCTTACATTAATTACATTATTCCAAATAAAAATTTTATTATGTTTTTATTCTTTTAAATTTTCATAAAAATATAATGATTTTCAGTGCATCTGGATACATCAATTTACCAAGTAAGAATCATAATTTACAAATTATAAGTATTTAAAAATGCTATAAAATGATTTACTCTTTGTATCAGTTGGGATTGCAGATCCTTTGGAACGACTTAAGAGGGTTGAAATTGAATTAAATTCAGTTAAAAAGTCGGTCATACCAGCTTATTTATTTTTTATAATTCCATTCATCGGAGGTTAAACAAAATATTTATTTATTATTTAAATCTAACCATTTACAAAAATATTTTCTAAAATATTTATTTTAGTTTTTAAATATTTTACTGTTACTTTAAATTCTACTTTTTTTAAAGTTCTTAATGAAATTCATTTTTAATAGGATTTCCAACTCGAATAACGAAAATATTAACGGAAGTGAAATGCATTGGAGCAATTTCTTCCTTTCCTTTGCCCTCAAATCAAATATCAATGTTTGACAGCGACGTTGACAACATTTCTTTTAGTATTGGAATAGGTCCAGGAACTCAAAGTTTGTAAAAATTTTAATAATTTTAATTAATAATAAAATAAATCAATTTACTTTTTTGATTCTACTTCCTACTCCTCAGGAATTGGATTTACATCTGTAAGCTACAATGGTCAAGTTAACCATTCATGTGGATTAAACACTGCAATCTGCTCATCTCGGGAAAAAATAAAAAGACTAAACATCCTAATTGAAAGAGAATTTTTCAACTTTCATAAATTATCTTCTATATTAGATGTATAAAATTATTGTTGAATTTTTACTTTAGGTTCTTTTGATTTATTATCTTATTCCCAATTATTGTAAAACTTTTATAAAATGAAATCTATATTATACTTGAATAAATTGAACTTATTTATTCTTACTTGGACTTTCACTAAATGCTTCGTGATATAAATTTAAAAAAATCTAACTTTTTGTGACATCTTAATAAAAAATAAATTGAAATAAAGCTAAGTTATTATTAATAATAATAATTTATTATTATCTTTACATGTACTTGAAAATGCATTAATTTAATAGAATAGAGCATCATAAGCTCGAGGTGATCTTACTATTTTGTATTTTTTAATTTTTTTTTGATGTTTTATTCAAGCAAAGAATTATCATCGATTGTAATTGAGATGACAAAGTAATAGGTATGGAGAAGTATGTAAAATTATTATACTGAAGGAATTTTCTGATTAAGATTTAAAATTCAATTTGGATGGGGTTTATTGCTGATGTGAAATATCCCATTTGCTTTGTAGTATGTACAAATGGTTTATTATAAATTAAGTTTGCATAGGGCAATGATAATCAAATAATCATATTATGTTTCCATGGAATTTTTTTTGCTATTTTGTATGTTTCAATATAGCCTATGTAAACTTACTTAGTAAACCCTTTAGAAATATAAATAATATGTAATTATAAAATATAAATTTTTTAATTAATTAATGCATATTATTTATTTACTTTAAATAATGGAGAAAATCATATTTATTTTTAATATATACGAAATTTTTCTTTAAGTAATTACAAATTATTTAATTTTTGGGATTAAAACTAGGAAATTATTGAGTCATAATGATAGTAAATTATAACTTCCCATCAAATGGAATAAGAAAAGGATAAAGTTTTTGTAGTAATTAAACTTCAACAAGAAATAATAATAGCAAGCACTTTATAGGCAAGTTCATATCACCTATCAAAAATTGAACCCATTTTCTCTCCTAGTCTTAATTTGATACAAAAAATTGTAAATTTACCCGCCATAAAGGTTATATAAGTAATAAAAAAAGTGTAATTGTAACATTCAATGGAATTTACGCGTTTACGCATAGCTGCAAATCTTATATATATATTTATATATAATTCGAAATTTTTCTTCTCAGCGTAACAAAAAATAACAAACTTTCCAATAATATAGTAAAATGTAATTTTCACTTATTGCTAGATTGGTCATTATCTAATAGTCCAAAATTTTAAAAAAATGTATGCCTATAAATTAGCAAGCACAAAACTTCTTAACAGACTTCCAGTAAATTTGTCTCCAGACATTCTTAACATTAAAGTATTTTATAATTTGATCGAAACAACAATTATTTTTTGACAAAAGACATAAATGGAACCATTTATTATTACTTTTATTTTAATATTAATTATTTTTTATATATTAAATATTAATAAACGACGGTCAAAATTGTTTAAAGATATTCCAGGTCTTATTTGTTTTAAAGATTAATATCATAATATCTTTATTAAAAATTATACGAAATTTTATTTGATATTAAATACGATATATGTACTTATTAACTTACTATAATAACTATATAGGTCCATGGGGATTGCCAATCGTGGGTTATTTGCCATTACTAGGCAAATATCCTTTTAGAACTGCCATGAAATTGGAGAAGATCTACGGTCCTATATTTCGTGTCAATTTTGGAAGTTTTCCGTAATAAATATATTTTCATAGTATAATTTTAAATTAATTAAAAAAAACTTTAAATTGGAAATTCTTTGTAATTTTATTAAAGGGCCATAATTGTTAACAACACCAAATTGATTAAAGACTTATTGAAAAACCCTATAGCTTTTTCAAGACCTCCATTCTTAAGCATTATCGACATAGGAGGAAAAAACAGTAAGTTTTTAGGATGTTTTCTAGCTTTATTATTATTACCTAATATTTTAAACATTAATGTTAACATTTATTTATGTAAAATTAAGTTTTAAATGATTAAATAATCAATATAAATGTTATCAAAGGTTTCCTTTTTAACGATGGAGATGATTGGAAAGAACTCAAAAAATTGTGCGTCCAAGGGTTAAAAAAATTTGGAAACTCTAACAATTTTGCTGAGAATTGTACAAGAGAAGAAATCCATCATATGTTAGAAAAAATTGAAAAAAATAATGGGAATCCGATAAACTTGATTGATCTTTTTCAAACTCCCATTGCCATTCAATCAATGATGATTTTAACAGGAGAAAGAATGAGTCCAGAAAATGTGGAATTTAAAAAAAATTTAAGACGGCTTGAGAGGTAATTAATCTATATTTTTTTATCAGCCAATAAATAGTAATTATATACAATTGATTATAGTATGTTTGTTCATATGTACTTAATGTTAGTTTTCAAAATATCTTATTTAAAAGCTTGTCACCTGATGAAGCTTCGCTCGCAAGTATTGCTCTTGTCGTACCTTGGATGACAAAAATTGGCCCATGGTTTAATAAACTCATTGGCTACGACAAACCATTGAAACCACTAAGAAAATTAAAAGCATATTTACAAGCGTTTATTGACTCGCATAAAATTGATTATCAAAGGAACGAGCCGCGAGACTTAATTGACATGTTTTTGGACAAAATTGAAGAAGCTTCGGATTTATCGATAAATTCAGTTTTTCATCCAAAGAATAATCCAGAAAATAAATTAATCTTTTTCTTATTGGATGTATTTACCGCTGGTAATTTACAGTATATTTTTTAAATACAACAGCAAATTGCAAAATTTATATTTTATTTATTTATTTAAGTTTATTTAACTATGGTAATATAAGGAATAAGAAATTAATTTCAGCGGGAGATACAACTTTACATTCATTATGCTGGACTATGATTGCCCTCGCTAAATATCAAGACATTCAAGAAAGTTTGTATAAAGAGACAATAGAATTAATCGGCAATTCCAGAATTCCTTCCTTCGAAGACCGAAAAAATCTTTTGCACACGGAGGCTTTTATCAATGAAGTTTTGAGAATCCGCCCCGTTTTACCATTTGGAGTAGCCAGAAATACACAAGAAGATATTCAAATTGAAGGTCTATTAATCCCCAAAGGAACAGCCATTTTCCCCAATTTTTATGCAGCCCATCATGACAAGACTTTATGGGAAAACCCAGAAGAATTTAACCCCACAAGATTTTTTCAACAAAATGGAGAAATTAACAAAAACATTGATAATTTGTTAACTTTCTCTGTAGGTAAACGTAAATGTGTCGGAGAAATCTCAGCAAGAGAAACTTTGTTCATGTGTGTGACGAGCATTATTCAAAAATTTAAAATCCTCCCAGCACCACACGACGAACCAAACTTCAAAACCAAAAACTATTTTTTTCCATTGGCTCCAATTTGCCAAACAGTTGTATTTCACCTAAGAGAACCAATAAAGTGAGATATATATGTAATATATAATATATGTCTTTTGTATATAACTATTTACCTATAGGTGATTCAAAATAGGACAAATGCCATGTATATACATAGATATAAACATTTTACTTATTATTAAGTTGGTAATGTTACAAAATGACAAATGAGTTTTTAATTAAATATTTAAAGTGTGAAATAAAATAATTTATCATCTAATATAAAGTTTTTTGCTTTTTATTTCTTAGTAGTAGTTTAATAACAATTATAAATATGAACAGCAATTCAAATCCTTAAACTAAATAATTTCCAGCTAATTAGCAATTCATTTAAAAATATTATAAACATTAAAATATTAAATTGTCTTAATTTATTTTCCAAGTTGTAGCAAGTATTTGATATTAAATAAAAATTTCATTTACTTAAAAAGTTTATTTTGCCACCATTCAATAGTTTTCTATTGTCATATAAGAACATACTTTTGAAATCTTAAACATTATAAGAACTTAATATTTTTATTTCATCTTGAATATATTCATTGATTTTTTTCATTTTTGCATCGGTTTTGAATACTTGTTCATCTCCAGTTAAAATAATTGTGAGTTTTCCATTATAAGACATTGTGGTGATATTAATAGCTTGAAATAACAATCATTAAAAATTAGACAATAATTTTAATATAATCCCATTTGAAAAATTTGATTGTAAGAAATCTATTAAGAAATAAATATTTTCATTTACGATTATTTCCAGGGAAAAAAGGAAGATCGAAGAAAAAGTTGTCAGCGGGTGTGTGAGCATAACAAATTTCTTCTTTGAACCACGGAAAGGAAGAAAGAACCGCCGTTGAATAAAAGTTTTTATTGATAAAACGATTCAAAATAGGAAGAGTGGATAAAAATGGAATTGTAATTAAAAAATTTAAAAGAGGAATTGAAGAATTTTTCAATCTTTCTATTCGCCGTTCAATTTTTCGTAGCCTTGCTAATGAGTCGGTCATTCCAATAGGAAGCGAAAGACCACCAAACGTACTATATAAGTTGTGGAAAATTTGAAACAATGGGAAACGATTGATTAAATATCTTATTATTTAATATCTTACAGATGATTTCTTAATTTGAAATCGGGATGGCCTGGAAAAGGCAATGGAAAGCCAAAGTGCATTTTAGTCGGAATTTTCATTCCTTCTTCCAACATGAATTTTCTAATTCCTCCTAGGACTCCAGCCATTATCACTGTTGACACTCCAACGTTATTTGAAAGAGAGATTTCTTTAAGATCTTTGACCAAAATACGCTCTTGAGGATGTGTCACGCTTTTCACAATTTTGTCTCCTCTTTTCCTAATAAGCGATGGGTGAAGTTCATTAAAATCAAAGCTGGACACGACTTCGTAAACTCCCTCGTAAATTGAACAAAAAATAAAACGAAGGAACGGGGCAAATTTTGAGAATGTTGATCTTCTTTCATTATCCTTTATAAAAGAATATTTTGCCTTGTTTCCGGGATCAAAATTGAAAAAGAATTTTGCCCAAGAAAATCCTAAAATAAATGACTTTATTATAAATTTATTAGTTACTTGGTTAAATATTTCTTAATTTGTAAATTTACAAAGATTCGTAAATTTTAAATCTATAAATAATATTTATTAAAAAGATCTAAAATCATATTTTACCATCGGCTACCACGTGATGAGATCTCCATAAAAATAAACTAAAAACTTCATCCGAACCCTCAAATTTAAAATTATTGAGAAACATTCCGTCCCAAGGAGGACGATTCAATTCCAATGAAGTGAGCATCCGGGTCTTTTGAATTTCAACTAAATCCACGATTCCATAAAATTCTTTTATAATTTTTGGCTTAAATTCGATTATGTGGTTTTCAACATTGAAATTTTCATCTCGACTCCAAAAATAAAAACCAATACATTTGACTAGTTTGGATGTCATTTCTGGATAACATTTTTTTCCTGTTTTTGGATTTCTTATTTCAATCATTTCCTCATTTATAAATTGAGTTAATAATTTTTTGTCCATTTTTCCCTTGAGTAGACATGAAAAGCCCACACAGTAATTCATTGATTTTTCCAGATCTTCAATAAGAACAAAAGAACTTCGTAGAGGCAAAATTCGATTTAAATCTTTTTTAAAAATTAAAACAATTTTTGACACTGCAAAACGATAAAGAAAAATGCAGGTAAAAAATAGAATGAAAAGGGGGCTGGCAATTAATGCGAAAATGAAGATTAATATAGTCAAAATATTATCAGTAATTCTCCGAATTTCTAATAACTTTCTTGGAGAATACATTTTGACCTGTAAACTTGAGATATGATGTTATGAACAATGTTATGAGGATTATAAGATCCTTAGGTCAATAAGTTAGGAAATGGAATTAAAGTGGAACGTTACCGCATATCATTTTTTATAATAATCTGAGTGAGTCTACACATTAATTTTTTCATTGCTAACTAAATTGCCTTCTACTTCATCAAGGCTATTTTTTAAGTAATTTTCTTTTTTTCCTATAACCATTTATTTTTCTTACTAAGTCAATTAACTATTTTATTATATAAAATCCCCTATTTGTTCACAAACAATACATATACAATAATTGATATAATACAATGCTTTTAGTAATACAATTAACAAAACTTGAGCGGCCCAAGTTCTGCCCCTAAAGCTTCCGCTGCTCAATCTTCCCGTTTCCTATTATATTAAATTCTAATTAAAAATATTATTCTCCCAAACTCGAAATTTTATTGAGATATAATATTTCAGATTATAAAACAATTCTTTAATGAATGGCTTCCTCCAGCCCACTTCCCAAACATATTGATTTTTATTTCTTCAAATCACCTCTTTTGTGGCTTGTCCAGAAGAAAGAATAAGCAAAGCGTTAATTATTATTATTAAATTTCCTTTTAATGAGATGAGTTTTGAGTTTGCGAGACATGATTTTTTCATTATTTAATGGTCAGGTCAGAGTGTAGCACTACGAGCGTTTCATGGTTAATCAAAAATGGAAAGTATTAGATAAAACTAACCCCATCATTAACCCCTTGGGCAGTGCTTGGCACTTAAGACGCTGTAAGGACTCATCAAGTCAATGACTCTGGGTGTTGGACTGAGGACTATCTTGGAGCGAAGGGTTCGAATTCACTACCTGAAGTTGATTAAAGTTAATTGGCGCTCAGCGATGGACAACACCTACACAAGCCCTCAAGGGAATATGACCCATTAGGAATTTCACTACTAGCATATTAATTATGAAATAATAGGGTACATTCAATGGTTTTTACATTTAACGTAGCATTTACAGCTTTTGAAAAAATATTGAATAAATTTAAGAATACTTATGATTGATTAATGTTTACTTTTTTTTAATTAAAAACTCAAATACATAACTCAAACAATTTACTTTGACTTCATGCGTGATTGTATATAGAGACTTGTGTGCGAAAAGAATAGAAGGGATGAAGAATTACATACAACATATGAGTAGGATACATGGGAAATGGAAGTTCAATTGCAAATATTGCAGATTAATTTCAAGAAAACAAGATTATACTATTGGAGAACATATGAAAACATGCAAGAAAAAGTAAATAGTTTTTAAATCTAATGAATTTTTTAATTCCAATTCATATAATTTAATGAATTATGTCCATTTTTTACTGTTAATCATTTTATTTAATTTTTATAAATTTCTGGAAGTCACTTCAATATTTAAATTAAAGGCTAATTGAGAAATACGTTAAGTTATAAATAATTAAGAATTAAGTTATAGAAAGACGTTAAGAGAAATACGGTAAGAAATAAGTTATAATTTTAAGCTGATGATGAAAATAGCAATCGCACGGTTGAGTATTGCATGTGCAACCAGGTGAGATAGCTTTTACTGTGCAATGAGGAACACCATCAGTACCAAAAATGTCATCATATAATATATACTTGGATCCTTTTGACCAGGCCAACAATCTACAATAATAAGAAAATTCTGCTTTACATTTGGAAGAACTTGATAAAGAAATTATAAAGCTCAAACAAGTTTAATCAATTTCAAATTGGCAAAAATTAAAACATCAACCAAGTCACAACTTATATCAGAAGGAATTCCTTTTGATATTGAGAAAGATGACTTGAATTTTTAAAAAAGTGATTCCGAAATTTAAAATTCATTAAAAAGTTTAAAAAGTTGCTCAATTTAGATAAAAAATGCTTAGTTATATAAAATTCTATAATTTTGATTAATTTAAAAATATATTATTGAAACATATATAGAAAATATTAATATATTTATAATAGGATAATTAAAAAATGACGTGAAATAATTTAGTCATTTTGAACATTTGACAGAAGTATTTTAAAGAACTTTGCAAATGAAAGTTGGAGCATCTAATCCTTAACATTTCTTAGGATTTAACATTTTTCAAATTTACTAAAGTAATTTTTCAATAAATTCTAAATTATTAAATTTCAAAAATTATATTTAGCAATTTTCAATTTAAATAACTTATTCTTAATAAAATTTTAATGTTGAATTCAGCCATGTCAATTTCTTTCCTATTTTCTAAATTTTTAAGAGCAATTTTATTTGAAAATTTTAAAATGTTGTTTTTAATTTCCAATGTAAAAAATAACAAAAACATGCAACTCAAGCTGACATTTTTGACAATTCCAATAGGTCCTGGCCGAAATTTGCATTTGACTTTTTCGATTGGAAGCTCCCTTCTATCCCATTTGGTCTTTTCCCAACAAAACGGTCATTAAAAAATTTGAAGCTTATTCACCATCATCCTATAAATTATAGTAAGACTAGTGGTCCCTATACGAGCCGGTTCCCAAAAATCGAGCCACCCGGCCAAAACGCTTATTAAGAGGCCTAATTTTTTGAAGCTTTACGTTGCGTCAATAAGC
>VJMY01001235.1:0-16162 GCA_009869795.1 Neelides sp. FZ-2019 | reverse complement strand
GCCTATTTATCTTAGAATTATTAAATAATTAATATTAATTGAACAATTTAGTTACAGTTTTCCTTCGTAAGAAAAAACTCGAACATTTTGAAGGCTCAAAAAGAGAAAGCGGAGAAAAATTCTCTTTGACTAATTTGAGTTCTTGGGATTATAAGGAATTTGGGAAGTGAATCTAAATGAACATTCTCTCTTTGATCTTTCTAACAAATTCGCTAATTACAGAGGAAAGCATGGACTCAAATGTCATTGAATGGAGAATTAAATTGGGAAATCTGGGAATCTATATATATAAAACAAAACTTAAACAAGTTCAAAATCCAGCAGGGATTTTAAAAACATTTCTAATCATCTTATCTTTAGATACTTTTGAAAGCAATGAGAAAAAGAAGAAAAATGAAATCTCTTTATAATATTTCTATCAACTGCGTAAAATCAATGATTAACAAGTAGGATGGAATGAACAATGTGATGAATAGAAGATTTGAAAAACGTGGAAAATGGGTTGGAATTAAATCTGTGACAAGACGTTTTTAATTTCTGGTTCGCCATTTCCGCCTCCGCAAATTTGATTGGAGGAAATTTTGTGAATTTTCCGCAATAAATTGTGATTAATATTTAGAGGCGGTGCGGCGGAGATGAGGAAAGATGAAAAGAAGTTATATCCCATTCAACTTTCACTTTTCTCTCTCCACTTTAATCTCCGCATTTAATTTCGTCAAAACTATGAATGTCTATGGACTCATTTAATCACTCTTTTATCTTTCTATACCATATTATATCATTGCATTCCATAACTCAACATTGCTATTGTCGTTAATTTCGCTAACCTATTAAGTAATGCCCAACGTTAAAAAGTGAATAACTTAAGATTTATTACCATTATTCATTTCGATTGCCTTCATTATTCAATATATTTACATAATTCATTTGATCTAGATTGAAGGATAGATGATCCAAATTGACAATTTATTAAATTGAGATCATGTATTAGATAGAAATCTAATTGAAAATCGCATCATTAAAATTGTCATTCCTTGTGGCTTTATAGGGGTTTAATACAATTAATCAAATATTTAGTTTTACATAATAAAGAGTAAATATGATATTTAGCAATACGTACAGCCCTACTTTCTACCTTGAGGCACTACTTTGAGGGAATTAAAAGGGTAAGAATCAAAGGGAAAGGATTACCTGAGTGAAGTCTGGATAAAAGAAGTAAAATTCAAAAGCATCTGTGTCGTTGGTTCCATTGGTCGTCCCGTTCCCCGCCGCGAGTCGTTGTTCATGGAAATTCGAACCGCCGCCGATCCCAGCGTTGATCGAATTACCCGAATGGAAAAACTCCCTCATTGACCTCATTTTGCATTCCAACTTTCCCAATTAAGAATTTCCTTCAAAACTTGATTTCTCCTCTCATATGTGAGTGTTGAAACGAATAGCCGAATCACTTAAATGTTTAGTTTTGGCCAATATCCCTCGTCCTTGTGGTTTTTCAAGGTTTTTCAAGACTTTTAATTATTAATTTTTCACTATTTTTTATTTCCCACTATCTATGTAGATTATTAATTTAGATATAATTTGATAATTATTTTATCTAATAATGACTTTTGAAACTGCATGTATACAAGATTGTCTACCAATTGTTAATTATTTTATTTAATGTAATGCTTATGTAATGTTCTAAAATTGATGTTTTCGTTCAAATGGATTTGTGTGAGAAGTTTAACAAGGATTTCAAAACAAGAATAAAACCAAATTGTAAATTTCAAGAAAAAAACTCATTTGAAGAACAAATACTCATTTTCTTAATGGAAAGAAAGCCTTGAGTAACTCCGAAAGTTTGGAGAAATTGCGAATTTAGAGAAATGCGGAGTTAAGAGAAATGTGATGAGAAATTGCTAGAAAGATTGAAAGTTCAGCGTGTGTGAATTTGTGTTTGTATTCAACCAGTGGTTTTCTCTCCGGTTCTCAATGAGGAATGAATGTGAATGTCCCAGCTCTTCTGGTTTTAATACCCGGGATAACTCAAGACCGAAGCAACAGAGAAACTCGGCTTCTCCTCCGTTATTCAATGACCGAACCTGGAAAACCTCACATTCTCCGCTCAACATCACTTGTATTTATCTACAATCTACAAACTACAAAAGTTACAAGACACCTCATATATAAAACACTATATGGAAGTGTACGAGATACTTCCATATAAAATATAGAACATTGTACAAGTAAACATACAAATAAATATTAGAGTATCAACAGTACATTAACGCTCAGGAAAGTATAGAGGAATATATATAAAGTGGAGATGAAAAACCTCTATTTCCTCGTCTTTACCTCACTGCGTCTTCCAATCCTCATTTTTCTAAATAGGCTTAGCTTTCCAAAAAATAAATCCTGTCTGGAAATAAATGTTTTTCTTTTCATTTCCTTCGAGTATAATCCCGTGGACGTCAAGAGACTTTTGAGTTCCTAATTAAATGCTTCTTATTTTCAAAAGCAAAATGAGAAAAAATGCGTCGCGGATCCCCAAAGTGTTTTTTAATCATTCAAAAAAATTTTATTTTATGTTAAATTCAGATTTACCATTTTTACCAATTTATTAAATGTTTGAAGTCAAATTCGCATTTGGATCTTCTCCTCTTCGTACAAATAAGAAATAAATAAACCCCATGAATGAATTTCAATTGCTTAAAGTTAATGTTTATTTAGTTAATTAAAATTATATGTATTATAAGTAATTACAGAATAAATCTGGAGGACAAAGAAGGGATTTAAAATGTTGCAAATCCCCTACAGCTTTATTTTGTTTTCAATTAAGAGAAAAGTATTTTATTTTTGTTCAAATTGCGTTGTTTTGTCTATCAAAAACATTTTAGTAATGAATTTTAAAGACAATTAATATAGCTATTTAATAATTAAAAAGACATAGGTTGTATTATTTTTAAAAGCTTAAATAAAACAAAATATAAAAGTACATAAATAAAAGAATTTTGGAAGTTGTGAGTATTGCACGATTAGAACATTTAATTAAAATTATCTAAGAATAACAAGAGAAAAATGACTCGACATTTGAATAAAGATCATCCATTGATTCTTTCAGTTTTTACAAAAGGTAAAAGGCGAAAAAGGCAAGGATGAAAACCAGGGAGGATATGGGAATTCCAATTTTGAGAATTTTCTCTAATCCTGCGAGGAATCGCTCGAACCTCCCAGGTTTCTATAAAAAAAAGTAATTAAACCGGATTAGGAATTAGAATAAAAAATTTCATTTAAACTAATTAGTTGAGTTCATAAGCATTGAAATCGTGACAAATCTGAATGCTTTAAAAAATTTTTAATCCAAATGTAGCTTAACAAGCAAGGCTCCTGGAATATAGGAGGTTAGGACATCTAATATTTCCTGAGGATATAAGGGGCCATACTTATGCTACGTCAGCAGGATTTTGTCGATTTTGACCTCCTACCTACCCCCAAATCATGAATCTCAGCTTTTTCAGACACCCACCCCCTCCCCTCCCGATGACGTTAAATATTAACACACTTGTTTCTTGGCGCAATTTCAAAATTATTAAAGCTGTGTGCTATAAAATTTAGTAGAAAAAGTCTTTTTGTTTCGATATTTGTAAAAATCTAAAATCATTAATGGAAAAAAATGTTCAAAGAGCTGGAATTGTTAGTATTGTTGATTTTTACAGAAATGTACTATTTAATGAAACAATCAGAAGAATGCGACATGATTACACTGTGACCCCCTACAAATTTAAATGGCATTACAGCAACTCCGCTTAAACAAGGAAAATAATTAAATAGAGTTATTGATCAAATTTTGAACGTCTTCGAAGGGATAATCATCATTGGTCATTCAGTAAAAGGGGACTTCAATTATCTTGAGTTAGGAAGTGGGGACTTTGGCTATTTCGACCTACAGTGGTTTTTCTTGCGAAACTGCGAAGATAAGAAGTGCGGATATCAATTTAAAGCTTTAATGAAGGATTACTTTCCAGATAAAGATTTCCAGAAAGCAACGATGAAGATTTTCCGAGAAATTTATATACCAATGATAAAATTCGAACAAATGTTATAAGGAGCTATGAGGAAATTCAAAGAATTTATCTACTGACAAACCGAAATCAAAATATAAAAAGTTTTATCAATTGTCTTTATCAATTGTCTGATACTTGGCAGGGAATAGTCGGGATGTCAAGCCCCGTGCTTAACAAGCAGAAGATGCAAATTAGTACAATTAACTACATACATGTATATTAAATTAGTACAAGTATAGGTATAATGTATCTGTATACAGGGTCGTCAATATTTTCTTTCCGTCTTGCTGAATTTCACTCTCAATTCACAGTCTAAAAATTCAGAAAAGCGGAAAGAAGATTTTTACGACCCTGAAGTCTAATGATCATGAAATTCCTGAAACTTCATATTCGAGATGACAAATTCCCATTCTATTCAGTTCCTATTCTTATATAAATGCGTAGAAAAGTTATGAAAAAGGTGAGTTTCAACTTCACGGATGATTTTCACCCAAAAGGGTTGGAGGGGAAGAAAAAGTTAAACAAAAAGTTTTGAAAGATGAAGTGAAGCGGAGTGAATTGAGAAGTAATGAAAATTGACGATGACGACGGCAGGGGAAATATCTAGTAGGTAACTAATGGAGACCATTAGAGACTTTACTCTGGAGACTCTTTATGGCCATCCATCCATGTTTGCCTTGTGTGCGAATCTCAATCCTCACAACTACAGACAATTCATACGTAATACTATTAATATATCCTCTCATGGATCAACTTATTCTTAAACTCGCCGAGTAAAATCTAATAAAAGTGAATAAGTCGAGGAAAGAATTAAGGAAAGATTCAAGGGCACTTGGGAAGTTAATTAAACGACTACCAACCAGACAATTCCTTTCTCAAAACTCTCTCGCCATTCTTCACAAGATCCTCAATTTCCTCAATGACATTTCAAATCCCATTCAAATCCACACTCTTTATGAAAAACAAACTTTTACCATTGACAAAATCCTTCTTTCAATTCGCCAATTCAATATAATTCAATGCACATAAATAGCTCATATTTCAGAATATTTCTTCAAATTTATTCTCTCCGATTAAATAAACTGTTGTATTACTCATTTCATACTTAAAGTTAATAGAGGAATTTTAACTATCACTTATCCTATCATATACCAGTCGGTCCTTAAGTTAAAATGACTTAAATATAATATTTTTATTATGGATTTTTGTGAACTTTCTTAAAGAATCTCACGATTCAATGACGTTGGTTCTCTTTATTATTTACTCGTCTCTGGCTCGTGAGTTATTGCGTTTATGTGGGATTTCTTTCATTGTGCTAAAAGCCCTTCTCACTTTCTTTTGTTCGCAATTTCCCCGACCTCTCCAACACTTTAGTCCTTGACTTGTCTCATCCAATCCCGTGTGATCAATTTAATGGCAAAATCTCAAAAGCGGTTGCCATTACCAACGCTTCATTCAGAATACAAATCTCATTCAGCGACTTTGAGGATTAATTAAAAAGCAAAATCCACATACCTACGCAGTTTAGTAAAAACAATGGTCCTAATTTAAGCTCTAGCTTTTTGTTTGGCAATTATGTAACATAATTGCCAAACAAATTGATTATGTAACAAGATGATTATGTAACAATCTAACAATCGATACTGTTGAGCTACAGTTAAAGTGTGGAAAAAATTAATATTAATTGAATTATTAATAACTAATAATTCCATGTAATTCTAATTATATTACCTACATTACTTTAAATCATTAATGTCTAGTTTAAAGTTTTCGTAAGTCATTAAATTAAATTCAAAAATTTTAATTTCATAATTTGGCCCAAGGTTGTAATTAATAATTTGGGGCTAAAGTTTAGCTAAGTTTAGCTTAACGTATTAATTATTCAAACATTGAACTTACCATGTCTCTGTCTGGTTTCCCATGAACCATTTTCAACAGCGGCGTTCCAAACGTGAGGATCAGAAGGACTCGAATGAACCCCATATAAATTTGAACACCGGAAATGGCGGCTCCTTTCGGCCCAAACCCGAAACTCATTTGCTCCACAATGGTGAAAGCAATGAACAAAATGGCATTTAAAATGCATTGGAATCCAAGTTCTTTCACTTCTTTCTCCCAATCCTTCCCGAACGTCTTGCCCAGAAACAAAGTGAGATATCCGAAGATTCCAATCAACGAAGCTGGGACTAAACCCTGCGATACAATTCGCGCTCCACATCTTCTTAGGCTGAGTGAGGCTACAAGGAGCGAAAAGTCCCCGTCTTTCTCAACCGTTTGCTCAATTTCCTCCAAACTCATTTCAGAGTCTTGCATGGTCTTGTCAATGGAAATTGACCCGCGCCAAATGAGCTCTAAATGTATTCGGTTGTATCCCACTGAAAAACAAAACAAAATGAAATTAACAAAAAATTCAAAATAAAAAGCGCCAAATTTTAAATATTTTACATATTATTTGGGTAGTATATACACATTTATATATATTATATACCTACTCGGTCAGTATATTGTGTATGAGTAGTTATATTTTAAGTAGAACATCCAAAGAAAAAAAACGCGATTCGTAACAAAGCAATAAAAAATCAATATTGGTACTTAAGTATAATTGAGTATCAAATTTCATATACATTATCACACATGTATGCTCTACATACAAATCTTGTTCTATTATATAAGCTATTAGAGTAAATATATTGAATATCAGGATGTTTAGTTAAAAGACAAAATGCTATCTGTAATTTAATATTTCCTTTTGAAAGAAAAATAAATAATAAATCTTACGTGATCTGAGAGAAATTCTACAAGTGTGCTGGTCAAAAGGAAATTTGACGAAGGACATTTGACATTTGAGTCTCAAGAACAACCTGGAAATGTGAACAAAATCATATTTAGTATACTCTTAATTTAATGCGCAATAGAAACAAGCCATGTATGAACTATACCCGTCTAAACCGGAGTCATTGAATTAACGTTGAATCAAGGAATTGAAATTCGTAGACTAAACGTTAAATATGTCCGGGCAGTCTTCGTTGATTTAACGATTCATACAGAATCGTTGAATCAATCAAGAATTATGGTTTCATTAACATTCAACTTATTCTGTTAAATCAACGTTGAATTGAGGTGAAATTAATTATCTTTAACCCAGGATCTATTTAATGCGAAATGAAGCGTTATTCAAATAAATATTTATTTATTCATATTATCTTTTAATTCGGTGAAGAATTCTTACATATCTCATATAGTTGGGAATTTTAGAAAACACAAAAATATGGAATTAATACACTTTTTTTGAATATCAGATTTTTGAACATTAATACTTTTCAGTCTTTCTCATTGCAAAAATCCTAATTTCTGAACTATCTAATGAATAATTATAAAGCTTACTATTTTTAGATTAGTACAAGAAACAATATTATTTTAGAAGTACACTATTATTAGCTAAATAACTGATTTTAAAAGAAAGGTCTAATATAAGGCTTAATTGATTAATGACAGGTATAGTGTTATACCATGCGTTGTTGGTATTTTGAATTTGGACGAGTCAAAATTGACCTCTCGTCATGTCGAGGGTCCTTTTTTCTTAGTGGTTTTGTTTCCTTTGAGCCCTTTGTTTTTTCCTTTAAACCGTCACCGTCTGAAGAACCAGTAATACTGCTATCAAGTCCCGACTGCACTTTTGCAAAATTCCTCGCTTTCTCATATGTACCTACCTGACAATAAATATTTATATAAAGACATTATTCATCTTTATCAATCAATCAACCGTAAAATAAATAATTATATTTAATATTAGTATTTCTAAGTACCTGTTTCTTTTAGTATCATGCATTCAAACTTGAGTCAAGATGAAGCGGGTGAACATTGGGGGTCTTTAATTAATTTGTGAAGTTTTTGAGGTCCAGGGCCAGTAACTAAACAATTTTTCATCTGATACTATTGTTCATTTAGGTTAACAACTGATGTTGAATCGTCGTTAAATATAAGAACTGAGAAGGCTTTAGTTTGTATATACATTTAGTGAAATAACGATTAGAAGAGTAAAAACACGAGGTGGAAAGAATAATGGAGTCAGATTTTAGCCTCCTTATTTTCAATACCTAAAAATCAACGTTTATCCAACAAAGGATAATTTTCATGTTTATTTTTTCACCTCGAATCAATTTACAAATATACTCTAAACATATTTTATTTAATTTTTCGAAATTCTTAATTTAACTGAATTAACAATAATATTTTATGATTAAATTAAGGTTAAATAATAAAGTAAATGATTGGTTGAATTAACGTTTTCATTTGACCTAAAACCATATTTAATCATTTGATCGTTGATTCAACGATCTGTTAATGATCATGGTTAGACGGGTATTAATACATTTCTGTAGTCTTTTTTTTACATCTTCACTCATATCATCCATTCAATTGTCATTTCAATTGTCACCGGAACAACTCATCATTGTCAAACATTGTAATACAAAAAATGAATTTAGCATTCACTATGGACACAATCACCCATCATACATCACATAATACACTTAATCAACTCCGGGAAATTCGAAACTTTTAGTTCCGGATAAATAGTAAAAGCGGGAGAACCTTTTGTTATTCTGTTATTGAGGGAAAAGTATATAAAAAACCTGGAAATTCGAATCTTTTTTTATTGAGGGAGGGAAAAGTATGAAAGCCGGATATTTGAACCTGTTGCTACCTAAGGGAAAATTATTAAAAATTGGGGAATTTGAACCTTTGTGTCCAAGTGAGTTGTCCATTAGATGCCAATCTCACGTGGCTCATTTGGTCATCGATTGTGGCCCCTTTGAAAAAAATGTCCGGCGTCCAAGGGCCTTCGACACGACTTTCCTTCTGGACCAAGGAAGAAAGCCGCGGATCTTCCCAGGAGCTCCGCAGGAGAATCTCCACTCCGAAGTCTCCTTCCTCTCCATTGAGCCGCGACACAGAGTGAAGATCCATTGAGACGGAAACGAGGTCCGCCACCGCCCACTCGTTCGGCCGATCTAATCGGCTGTAGTTACTCGGAAACTCCACGAGACCTTCAGCTCCAATTAACAACCTGATATTAAAATTCAGAAATCTTCATTAAAGTCTAATTCACTTTAGCAAAGAATCAGTTTATTCAACATATTCACTTTATAACGATTTCTTATTTATAAACAAAAGTGAAAATTTAAATTTTTCCTCTCGTTGAACTGTGATTTTAATTGAATTTTAATTTATTCATTGTCATTTTGTCTCGGTTTTTGTTGACGCGACGTGAATTCGATGTTTTTATTATTTATAATATTTTCCCTCATTAAAATTATTTGGTAATTAAATGTCTTTTATATTAATTAAATATTCATGGGTTTGTGTATTTCGGGTCTTTGACTTCCCAACATTTCCATGTGCTTTTTAACTTTCAGATTTAATGACGCTAATTAAGCTTTTGCTTTATACTTTTACATAAACTTAATTATACCAGTCCAGTTCATGTTTGTGGAATTCTGAAATGAAGGCTCAAAAATTCCTTTTACGCTTGAAGAGTAGTTTTGCATTTGTAGCCAAATTGCCATTTGGCTTATAAAATCTCTATTTGAATAAAAAGACTTATGTCTGTATGCTTATTGTATTGTGCATTCTGTATAACATTTGCTTTGTGATTTTCTATGCTAATTGACTCGAATTGAATTATTTGCAATTAACGGCACAGGTAAAAATAAATTCTCATTAAAACTCAATCATAAAACTTTACTCATTTAGCAGAACAATTAAGAAAGTATGTGAAATATGTAAAATATCTCTCATTAAAATCCATTTAATTTGATCTCTCCTTTGTCTGGAGTGATTTTAATGATCAACGCATAAATGCTTGTCTACGAAGTTTACAAAATTGATTTTCAGACTATTTTTTTTAGCCAAATAATGTTTTCTTTTGATCAAAGGCATTAAAAGAATTTCATAAACTTTATAAATAATATAAAGTTGAACAATTGTATAAAAATAGAACAACAGTATAAAAATTGTATCATATAGTAGAAGGATCTTCTAGAAGGTTAAAGTTCATTCTAAAAGTTGTAAATTAAACTCTTTTTCGCTGTTAATTTTAATTAAATTCCAATTAAAGTTTATAAATAAATGAAAATTTGAAACTAAACATCAAATAGAGAAATTATATTAAATACAAAAACACAAAAATTTGCAAATACAAAAAAATAATTTATAAAATACAAAACATAATAATTTCCAAACACAAAAATCGCATTGTTCAAATTTGATTTTCAAATTGCAAAAGGGGGATTCTATTTTATAAAATATAATTTTTATTCCTTTTTCTTCCTCGTTGTGGTCAACGTCCTTGAACAAAGGGAATTCAATAACAAAAGGAAACGAATCCTCAATTTTCAACGAACTTCAAATCCCGACTTTTCATTTCAGACATACTTTTGCGGATATTTTACTTTTTTATTTTTATTGAAATATTGAAGAATATTGAGATGGCTGTTGAATAATTCATGAGAATTCTCCAATTCAAATCTTTAACCTGTACATTTCCCTTTGTCCCTTAATAATAGGATTTCTATGTTTTCACATGTTTTTTAATCTTTGCGGAATATCGCTTGAAACTTTGGAAGCGTCCGTATTGACCAAAATAAGGAATCTTTAAACCATGTTGTTGACATATTTTGCGTATTTGGCCATGTTACGATATATTGCGAATATTACAGCATAAAAAGAATATTTCATGTCGTAACAGAGTATTTTGCATATTTCAAAGATTTTTAGGGATTCATATCCATTAAATGGTAAAATTATCTTAAAACCCTCATTAATAAATATGAGGAATGTAAACTAGATGAATTACCCTTAAAAACATTAACGAGGAAGCTGAGAAATACGTTTGACATTTGAAAAAAAAGCGCAGGACGTAACAGTGAGGAGTCAAAACAAAGGGTTATTCTATTTTAGGTAGATACCTAAAATAGAATTATAGTAATTATTCAAAGGAACGTCGTTCTTTTAAATATTAGGATCATAGTCATTGTTAATTTGAGTTCTAGCGTTCTATATAAATAAAATAAATATAATTGAGCATAAACGGTCTTTTAACTTATTTTATATTAGAGAAAACAATTTTAGTGCGAATTTCAAGCATTTCTACTTTTCAGGTTATTATATTAGAAATATTTTATCTCTTAATATTTTAGAAATAAGGATCTTATACACCATAGCCATATAAGCCATAGATCCTATATAGTGTACTATACACAAAATTACTATAAGGATTTATAACACTTATAAGACTTTTATGTAACGTTATGTACAAAACTAAATCAAGACTTTTCCTTATAAATATAATATTATTTCTTATACTTGCCAGAAGTCTTAAAACTTAAATCTCCCTACTTGAAGAAACTGAAGATCACTGAGCTTTTTGTAAGAAAAGCTCTTTAAATAAAACATGGCAAATTCAATAAGGCTCTTGCTCAGAAATTCGAGTTCTCATTGAACCTTTAAAGTGAATTTCTTTGTCACAAAGGGAAAAAGCCTTCGTTAGCGAGCAACGAGCAAAAAAGTCCTCAGGTTTTTCCTCTATTCTTTTTATTTATCCGAGCCGATATAGCAAAGGTATGACATAGCAAAAGACACCCGACAAAATTGCATCGATTTACAAAAGATTTTTGATTTGATAAAAAAGACTTTTGACAATGGTGATATCTTATAAATGTTTTTATACGAGATGCTCCTATGGCCAAACACGTCTAACCATAAGAGAATATAAAAAGGATTTGAGTCTTTGATGGCACGAGGTGAACAGGAAATTGAAGAAATAGAGGCAAGGGCAAAACGAGAACCCTAATTAAATTCAAAGACGACTAAAAACTTTGTTAACCTTTTTCATGCATAAAAGGATTTTAAAGGTCTTGATTAAGGACAAATGATTCAATTGACTTTAATTAGAAATAACTTTTTGACTCATTAAACTCAATTTACCCCAAAATGACTCCAAAGGAAATTCCAAACGCCATGCGTGCTTTGAACATTTTGCTTTAATTTATCAGCTAATTAAAACTTTGTGAACTTGTGAAAAATTGAATATTTTTCAATGATTTTCAAAGAACTTTTCTAACTTTTGCGAATAGTGGCACAATTGCCCATTTACATACCGCACTTTATAGTAAATGTTGTTTATATTTTAATATAATTTCTAAATATTTATATACAATTTTGTGTTTATCACAAATCATATATATAATAGTAATGGGTTTTGATACGAGACAGAGTTTATTTGAAAGTTCTTTTTGGCACATGCGATGAATAAATAAAGAGAATAAAGAAAGTTTGGAGGAACTTCACTTCACAACTCGAGATTCAAATAAAATTCAAAAGCAATTCAAATTCAATTCCATCTTGGCCAGTTTGTTAAAGAGTTTCTTATTCATCCGTTTTCTTATTAGCATCTCAAGGACTTTTCAAATGAATTTTAAACAAGTTTAAACTTGCGACGTAGCGGGGCCCCACTCCACTTATGACACCTGCTATTAAAACACCCGATAATAAAATTCATATAAAAATTCCTATTGAAATTTCTAAAAATTCATTTATGCGAAATCTTAATTACTTAATTACCACAGAAATGTTTTATTATTACAATTTGCTAAATTGCTATTTATCACAACCTATAGATTTTAACAAGTAAGCACATTACACATATATACATTAAAATGCAAGTTTCTTAATTTTTTGTTACTTGACCTTTGACATTGCCAAGTTCTTCTTCTCTTTTTATGATCGAGCTAATTGATAAAATTCTAAGGAACAAAATATCCTTATCACTTGTAACATTTATTTCCTCTGCCACTTGAAAACCTTTTGTATAGCAATTGAACACTTTTGTAATTGAGTCACAGTAATAAAAATACTATTTATTATGTTTGAAGTTTTAGAAGTGTCTTGTGTATGTGTGTAGAGTATGGCAAGTGTGGAGAAGAGAGGAGTTCACAAAAGAGCCAATTCGCGAATTGTTGTAAGAAGTTTCCCAGTTGTGTGTAGTTAAGTGGGGTGAGTGTAGGCCGACAATTGGAGATGAGGGCCAAAGAAGGGATCGCGAACATCACAAGCAAACCCACCCCAATGAACTCCCTTCATCTCCCTATACCCATCTTCTATAGCCGAATATATAGGCCCAGTATAAGAGATGATGTTTATATTCATTCATATCACTCATCTCCATATATTATAATAGCTACCTCCAACAATGCCTCATCATTACGTATTACAACACAAATGCATCTAATATAAGTCATAAGCAATTGTATTAGCATGAATAATGCATGATGCATCAATGGGTATATGAGAAAAGACTGGAGATCCATCCAGTAAACTCTTTTACACCCATTTGAGTCATTTGTTATACTAACTGTTATACTAATGCGAATGGCGATGGGATTCATGCGAATATGTGAAGAACAGGAGGCCTAGGAGTATTGGATTAAACAACCATATAACTACATAGGAATTTTATAGTATAAGTATAAAAGCACGTTTGAGGTCTATGATGGGTTTAAGCCAGCTATAGAAACCAACGGTATATGGGAGAATTCCTTAGAAGATCTTTGACACAAAGGAAACGGGAGAAGAAAAGCCGACGCTTTGTCTTTTACACACTTCAGACGAGTTCTATTCTTTATTGCACACCATGGTTGGGAACTCTGAGATAGATTGGCCAAAAGTAGTATAAATGCCCTATAGCTTCATGAGAATAGAGGCTTTCTATATAAAGAGAGGAGTGTTGAATGTCTTGGGTTGAAGTTGAACGTAGTTCCACAGGTTGTGTAACACAACACGTCGAAATTATTCCTCTTCTGTGTCCAAATAGCCCCAAGGCATCAAATTCTAAGATTCACAATCACGATTGACTTTCATATAGCGCATAGCGCTACAGCCGCTATATAGGATTATATAGCTGATCAGTCAGATCATGTATGAATCCTTGTACAGTATATTACTAGCTGACTTGGTGATAATGGCGAGCTTAAAGGTTTAAACTCGAAGATTTATATTTTATAAGAATGAGGGATTGAGAGAGATATCGGGCAAGAGCTGGTAAATAAGTAAATAGGCTATACATTATTCTTGTTAAGTGCAGGTAGGTTATTGAGTTAACCCAGTAAAAAAGCATTATGACTAATTGGTAAGTAGGGTTTGACCAAATTGGTATGAGGAATCAAATTATATTAATACTACTAATTGAATCAGCAAAAACATGCGTGTAATTATAATCTCGAGATCAAGAGATTCTTATGAGATTATTACGCCTTATAGATTCTGTATTCTGTATGCTAAACTACTTATAAGGAAAAGTATTAAGTTTTTTTTAATGTAAAAGTACTTGTAAGTAGGTAATATACCTTATTAAATATAATGATCTCAACAAGATTAAATTAAATTCTAATATACTTGAATGACATTAAACACGCAATTACATTTTACTCATTTGTGTTAGGTTATTGAATTTAATTATTGTATGATTGGTCATCTTGACTTATCATATTGCTAATATTGAAAACAATTTACTAAACTATATACCTTTAATGTATTTATTAAAGATTCATTTTGGCTAATAGAAAATTAACGCATGAGCTTGTGATTTCCAATCCTTGACATTAATTGTTCAATTGAGCTATAATAATTAGAATAATGACCAATAATGAGTCAATGAATGGTCAAGGAGAAATGAAGCGTTAAATCCCATTTTATGTACGAACTCATCATTCCTTTCATTATGCATTTAATCTGAAGGAGAATTGAAAGGAAGTCCATAGAATCCTCAACTAATCAATTTATTGCTTCATAATTGTCAATTTGAATCAAGAATGCCAATGGAAGAAAGTGAAAGGAATCGATCCTTTTTTTAGGAATCAACAAGGTGAATTAAAACTCATTGGATTTAATGCATTTAATCATTTCATTGAGTAAATTAAATATTTGAAAGTCAATTGCACATTCAAAAAATAAAACTGCAGAACCATTCAGATATTTATAAGATAAATTCAATCCTGGATAATAAATATCTACTTTTTAATAAATTAAACTGTTAAATTAAAACTCAATATTATAGAATAGTAAAAAAATAAAATGTAAACTACAGTCAAGTTGCAAATAAAATAATATTTACAAAAACAAACACATTACAAAGAGACACATTTCAATTTAAAATAATAATATTTCACTCTTATCAAAACGCAACATAAAGATCGCGTAAAATGACAATTTTGTATATATATATAATTATTTAGGATGTCTAAGGACGTTTAAAATATTTAGTGCTCTGATATAAAATTACGAATCAATTATAATATCACGTGAAATATTAAAATATTCTTACATTAAAATGTCTAATATTTTCTATTCTACTTTAATACAAATAATATTAATTAGTTTCGTATTCCTAATTTAAATATATAAATGTAAGACTAATTGGGTTCCAATGAGGAAAATCCCTTCATTATGATAATAATCTATTCATTTGTGCTTCTTTTCCTTCACCAGCGCAATGAGATAGCGTTGAGCGACTTTGAGCGGCGGAGAAAATCCTTCCGTGTATGAGGAATCTTCGAAAAGAACCTCGTACTCATCAACGCTCGTCACCGGCCGACTCGCCACCACTGCTTTATAGAAACACGTCGTTTGGGGGTATAAGGCGTTGACTAAAATAATCAAATTAATTCCAATTAATAATTAATAAAAAATGATAAATATTTGTAAAACGCAAGTTCCAAACAAATCCTCATTTACATTTAATTTACAATTTTCTAGAAAATAAGATACTTAAATGCATAATTAGTTAATTATTAAGATACTTAAATGAATCAGTTAATTAGATTACCAATTGTGTTTTTAGGGAAAAGAGCATCTGGGTCAGTTTCCGGATTGGCTCTCATGAGCGGCAATGGCACGACTCGTCTTCTCGACAACGTGAGTCGCTCTTGTTCCTCGTCAATGTCGTCCAGCTCGTATTTCTGTGCCGTGGCATTGTAGCCGACGACTTCTGACAAAATCCAATTGTCGTCTCCTTCGGCGGAGCGGACAAGGGCGGCGACCATGTCCCCTGGCTTGGCCACATA
>VJMY01001234.1:0-16176 GCA_009869795.1 Neelides sp. FZ-2019 | reverse complement strand
AATGTTCTGTGTAACCGTCCTATGCGGTTGACTGACTTGATCTTGAGCTTCTGATAATTTCATACTACTGAATTCATTTATTACTCTTTAACGTCATGCATTTATGTAATGAAGTGAATGGTCGTGTACCTCTTGTGTAATAAACAGTATAATT
Source organism: Neelides sp. FZ-2019 (assembly GCA_009869795.1). Taxonomy (NCBI): domain Eukaryota; kingdom Metazoa; phylum Arthropoda; class Collembola; order Neelipleona; family Neelidae; genus Neelides; species Neelides sp. FZ-2019. The sequence continues at coordinate 16,022 of VJMY01001234.1, read as the reverse complement.
CTAAATATTAAAAAACGATATTTCATTTTAATTAAAATGAACTTACATTTTAGACAAATGCTGTGTGTGCCTAGTTTCCTTTTAAAAACATTTTCATAAACCGTAAAATTTTGGTACACTACACACAATTATCTAAAATAATTAAAAGACTAATGCTATATGATTCATAATGCATACTATGTTTGCCTATTATGAAATAAATGTCCATTAATCATTATAGGCTAAAGGTATATGTTTAAAGCAGAAAGGGCAATCGAAGGTCATTTGTATCCATATATTATAATGTCAAATTCTTCTATAAAGCATCTTGTTCCACAATGTTCTTATTCACAAATATTTTATTAAAAAACTTAATTCTTTCACAGTACAGTACGAATCAATTTAACGCCAACAATTATACGGGGCGAAGTTCAACTACTATATTCAATTTTTGAAATTATTTAATTTTTGATCAATTAATTAATTAGTTAAACGACATCATCAAATAAACTTTTATTGTAATTGAATTGCCTATTTAGGTAAACTAATTATATGAACACTCAACTATAATTAACATAACTACTCTATAAGACCTTCGTAATAAAAAAACATGTGAATAGATGTTTAATGTTAATGCATAGCATGAAAAATTGATTACAAAGCAATTTATAATAAAACAAATAATTATGATTTTCTCATATTTATTCTCACATAATAAAAGGTTTATGAATGCAAAAACTTGAAGCTAAAAAGCCAATAATCTTGATAGTTTAATTCATACAAATAATTATTCTTTAATTTGATCTATATACTTCGTTATTTGAGGATTCCAGGTTGAGTAATCTGGCTGGAGGTCCTATCACATTTTCTATTTTCTTCCAGAACCTTAACCAATTAGTGTCAACGCCAACCGAATTATAAAAGCGTGTAGGGTGCTTACAACTTGTTGCATTAAATTAAGAATGCAACAGTGAATGTACTATATTATACAGTGGTCGTGTCAGTGCCTATTATGTTTATTTGCTAGGCAGAGGGATTGATGTTTTTATACTTTACAATGCAACGTAACAAACTTGTTTGTTTTAACGCGGGCGCGGTACAAAGTTAGAGGCAATCCCTGTCCCGTAAATCAATCGAAATAAAAAACAATCTTCATTGTCTATTAAACTTGTGTTATTTATCACATGTTTGTCAATTCACAATGTTGAAAACCACTGTGTCTGTCGAATAAAAAGACTTAAATAATAATTGCAGAACATGTGAAAAATAGTGTTGTATTACTTATTTGATATTTTCTTTAAACTTTACGTAAAGATTCCGAATGAGAAAGATCAAGCTTAAAGTTGTTGAGCCTAAAGGGCGTAAACGACGTGAGTGAAGTCATAAACATGAAGTGATCAATCAACTCCTCAGAATGATTGAATCTGAGGGAGTCAATAAAGCTTTAACGATAATGGTAAATGAAGGTGAGTGTATGAGGAATGAAGGTTAGCCGATCATTATAATCCTCAAAAAACTCGCCTTTTCCCCCATGCAGGAATTCACATGTGTGGAGATGGGAGAGCTGATTGGAAAAAAGAGCATTGGGAGAAACATAGGTCAACCGGAAGGAAATTTGCCATCTTTGGCAAGGATTACATCCGAATGAGCAATTTCCTCAAAGGCCAGTTCCTCCCCATCTCTTCATCACAACTCATCAAGTGGTTCACTAATCCATCTCCAACAGTTCACTTATTTTCTCATACAAGCTTGAGATCCAAAAGTGATTTTGATATTATTTTTAAAATGCGTAGAATTCTTCATATTGGGATTCTCCTGAGCTTGTCATGTCTCTCTTACTCTTATATTACCAAAGAAGAGAGGAAACTTGTCAAAAAGGTAATATTTATAATATCTTTATTTTTTAAATTTGTGATACATCAAGTATATCATTTAAAATACTTAAGTATAAAAGTATTTTGGAATTGTTAATGTTTGGTAAACTGAATGATCTGTGTTTTTTATAGCTTAAATCAATGACCATAGAATCCCTCAATACACATGATATTGCCAAACTAGAGCTTAATGGCTACATTGAAAATTATGTGAATAAAACATCGGATTTGATGTTTCTCAATTTTGTGAAACGTAAGGAAAAGACTTTACATAAGTATATTATTTAAAGTGCCGATTTAATACCAATAGGGATAAGAGCATCTAAAATCCTTTTGATTAAAATTCATAATAATGAAATAATTTTTATTTAAAATCCGGCTAATAAACAAAACATTAATTATTGGCTATCCGTGCCAGCGAGTCTTCTCCCCACCCCTCGCCCCCACTCCCTCTCAGCCAACACGTAACTTATTTACTGTACTTTTGTGTATCAAATTTGTTGCATGTTGGCTGAAGGGGAGTGGGGGTGATGGGTGGGGAGAGGACCTGCTAACACGGATATCCAATATATTAAAATTAAAACTTATTTTTATTTACAAATTTTTTTTTAAAATGCTCTTTATACATAGATTCTGACAAGGAGTTGAAAAAAGCAATGCAAATGCTCTTAACAGTGAGAAAAAATAAACCATTCTTCATTTTCCTCAATAAACACTCATTATAACTTTTAAATAAATATAATTAAAAACGAATATCTATAAACATGAGAAATGTAGCATGTAAACTAATTCACAATATGATGTGTAATGACATAGAATTTGGAATGGAGAAAATTGAACGACATTGACAATGTTGAGGAATGGGACCCACCAGAAGGAATGATCCAAGACTTCCCATATCAAATTACTGGTTACACTCGGAAAGAAAATCCAGGTATAAAGCTGAATGAATAAATAAATAAATTTAAAAAAATAAATAATTTATTAACTTTCTAATAGTTCAACAAAGCGCAATAATCTCATTATATTGGTTGCTTAAATTTTTGTTTTGATTATCAATGTCGAATGTTAATTACTACGTAGAAATAAATTTAATCTTTGTTTTAATATATTTAGTTTTGTATATTGCTGGTGGACGATGGGATTTTCAGAAATGGGTCTCAATGGGGCACGGGAACGACGTGATCAAGTATTTCATCCAAATGATTGAAAGAGCCCAAATGGCCACAAGAGGAAAATTCGATCCTGACACGGGAGATGAGCCTTCTCAATACATTACGATTGTGAACATGGAGGGATTCTCTATTAGACAAGTCACTTCAATTAGAGGTTCATTAACATTCCAATATTACATTAAGCATAGAATAGGAGTCTAATTTATTACATTAATAAATTAATTTTTTTAGTTTTGCGGATGTTGGGGTCGTTTTTTGGGATTTATGATGCAAATTATCCACTTGCTACTGAAGATTTGGTAATTCTCAAAGGTAACTTTACATTTACTTTTTTAATAAACACTCTATACTTGAAGAATACACTCCGAACTTTTAAAATTACATTTTGTTAAACTTATAAATAAAGAAATATATATTTATATGTATGACTTGACGTGAGCAGCTCCACAAATCTTTGCGGTTTTCTTCGACTTTGTCAAAAACTTTCTTAAGATCTCTGGCCAAGAAAGATACATTGGATTTGTGAGGTTAATTGGAAATGACGAAAATATTTGGAAGCCCATCATTTTCAATGCAATTCCCACAGAAGCCATTCCGAAATCTCTTGGAGGAAAATTCGATATCCCGTTTTAACCCAAAGATTCCCCTAATTTGAATACGCTTTCTTCCTTCTTTTATTAATTTTATATTCTTCTTTTAAAAACTTATAATATTCTACATGAAAATATGATAAATGTAACTTAATAATTTCAACAATAAGCGGAAAATTACATAACTTAATTTTCTTATTTGTGTGTGGGTGTATATTGTGTAATAAACTATGAATTCTTTTGTCTATTCTACATACCTAATATAATAGGACAACTCATTACGTTTAATAAGATTTTCAAATATACCATGAACAAATGTGAGTAGTTGTATTAGTAGTTCAATAAAATATTCTTATTTACATAAATCGAAATTGAACAATCACATTAACCGAAGATTATTCTATATAATAAATATAGGATTGTTTTATTTATATTTCCTTATATCTGTACCTTCTATTTCTTGATCGTGACATTTAACTTATTAATTCATAATTTTTTTATGGTTAATAAAATATAAAATTAAACATTCATTCATCCTCAAGCGGTTCCAATAATGATAATTTTAAACAATGTATATGCCTGATGGTTATTCCCGTAAAACTTTGCTTACTCAGCCTTTTGCTTTGATTTATTCATGTTTCACAACTGACGCCCGCCACATAGCCAAGTTCACAAGAAGTCATATATTAAATTTAACGACATATGTGGCGGAAAGTCCTAATCAAACAAACACATTAATTAATTGGAAAACCCAAAGTGGTTCTAAAAATGTTCATTGAATAAACGCACTTCAATTAATAATTTCCCCCTTTCATACTCATATAAATGCGCGTTTTATATATGATTAACGTAATTAAAATACAATTAGCACAATGCTTGAATCTTTTGATATGAACTTGATATTCCCAATGCTTTCATTGACCGTATGTGGCAGGTGTGCAGAAAAAAGCAATTTGCATATTTTCAATCTTATCAATCTTCTAAAATACAACAAATGCTTGAAAATCAAATTTCCCTTTTAATTACAAGCATTCTTGCTTGTACCAAAACAAAGATAAAAATATTTAATTCAATCAATGCTTAATTGGAGGTATAAAAGGTTTTTGATTCCAAATCAAAATTCACAGCTCGAGTTCAACAGAACAAGAGAACAAGGGGCCAAGCAACTAAATTCACATTTCTTAAAAAGTTCTTCGCAAATACAAAAAACAATTATTCCAAGATGGTTCACTACACATCAACTCCACGGCACATTCAAGAGCGAAGGAATTTAAAGGACCTTACAGCCCGTCTTCATGAGCTCTTTGAAAGTGATAACATTGACATTGAGGAAGTGAAATCTGTCATGAATTCTTATCAAGGAAATCCAGATGAGTGGACCAAGTTTGCGAAATACGATAAATACAGGTAATATACATTTTCATTACTGAGAAATGCTGATATTAATTTCAAAGCAAGGATTGAATTGTTTGAATAATTTTTAAATAATAAAACTAATAAAGATTTAAATTTTTTAACAGATATACGCGAAATTTGGTGGACGAAGGGAATGGCAAATTCAATTTAATGATTCTTGTTTGGGGCGGCGGGCACGCGTCTCCTGTTCATGATCATTCAGATGCTCATTGTGTGATGAAGATGCTCCAAGGGTCACTCAAAGAAGTTCGCTATGCTTGGCCCCAAGCTGACGAAAACGAAAAAGTCCCCAATGGAAAGGAACATGAAAAGCAGAAAAATGAAATGGAAATCATTTCTTCGACTCAACTCACTTCTGAAAAAGTCTGCTATATTAACGGTAATTAAGAAACAACACAAATAATAATGAAAGGAATAACGATACCCTATTAATTACATCCAAAACATTGTAAAAAAGCATCATGCGAGTTATTGAGTAATTTTGAATTTGAAATATGACAATTTTGAATTTAATGCTTAATTAAATATAACTAATAATTAGATTTTTTTTATTTTTTCAGACTCCATTGGTCTTCACCGAGTAGCAAATAGCAGTGAAGAGGAAGTCGCCGTGAGTCTTCACCTCTACAGCCCGCCTTTCTCATCCTGCAGCATGTTTGACCAGAAGACGGGCCAAAGGACCAAATGCAATGTCACTTTCACATCCAAGTTCGGAGAAAAATTGTAAACTGATCTCACTCAAATAGTTGTAATTCATATGTTGGATTTGAAAAGTGTATATACTCAAAGTAGTTTTTAATAATTGTTATTTTTCTATTTAAAAATTGTACATTATCCAAATAATCATCCTACATCATTTTTAGTAGTTATTTATTTTACTTGTTCATTATGTTCATCCCAATTTATTATTTAATTACTACTTATTCTCAGATTTTATTATAAGCATTATTTGAAAAATTTATATAATAATATTATTTAAATTTTTAATAAAACATAAAGGTTTACGATTTCCGTATTAATAGTGGTTAAAGCATTGTAATTAAGTTAAATGTGCATTTTATGAGAGTTGAAGAAATAAATATATTGATTTTATTAAAATATTATATTCTATCATTTAATGTCAACAAAAGTCATTCAATTAAAACCGCGGATAGCCCAGATTACAAGATTCCTCCAACTAATCCTCCTAATCCTCCCAATCCTAAACCTCCCAATCCAAGCCCACCAAATCCTCCATTATATCCCATATGGCCTGCACTCAAAAGTCCTCCAGCATAAGGACCCATGATTAAACCCGGACTACCCATTCCCAACCCTCCACCGCCCAAACCTCCCGTCCCGAGTCCTAACCCAAGTCCAGCTCCTAATCCGCCCAACCCTGAGCCCAAACCACCACCGAGTCCCAAACCAGCTCCCAAACCGCCCAATCTCATGTAATTATTGTTCCATCCTCCGAGTCCCGCGCCTAACAATCCCATGTAAGTGGAACTGTAAGGTCCAGCATATCCGCCAAAACCTCCTCCTCCCAATCCTCCTAATCTAAGTCCTCCTAATAATCCTCCTCCATATCCGCCCATACCTCCTAATCCAGTTCTGAGTCCAAGTCCTGCTCCTAATCCACCAGCTAATACACCAACGAGTCCAAGTCCACTACCGTATCCTTCATATCCTCCATACCCAAGCCCAGCTCCTAACCCATATCCTCCCATACCTAACCCACCATATCCCATTCCATATCCACCGAAATCTTCAAAATCACCATATCCAAATCCTCCACCATATGCTCCGAATCCTCCACCATATCCTCCGAATCCTGGGCCATATCCTCCGAATCCTCCTATTGGACCTCCAAATCCTCCCATTGGACCACCGAATCCTTCACCAAAAGCTCCCAACAATGGTCCTCTGATTCCTCCAGCCATTTCTTGGGCTTGGGCTTGGGCTTGTCCTCCAACAACTGTGCCGAGTGGTCCAGCAGCGGCCAATCCTTGAGCCTGAGAATGTGCTTGTCCGCCAACTAAACCACCCAAAAATCCACCACCGCCAGACAACCCTTGAGATTGTGCTTGGGCTTGACCTCCAGCCACGCCACCAAAAGATCCTCCAGCAGCAAGGCCTTGAGATTGGACTTGGGCTTGGCCAACAGCAACTCCATTACCACCAAGAAATCCAAGATGATGGACTAAATTATATGATTTATAAATATGTTTGAATATTTTGACTCAATAATTGTAAAATAATCTTAATTTATTTAAAGTATTAGAATTAAAAATTTTCTATTACCTCTGGCACTGGAGATTCCAATGAGGGCGAAAATTAATAAGATTGGCTTCATTTTTGTCAACTAACAAATCATGGATGGTCAAGTTATGCTCGAGCTTTATAAGATTTTCCACTTTCTACTTTCAATTTTTAATATGTGATTAAAGGAATTTTTTATTTTCATTGCTCTTTTCCATATTGTATATTGAAATTTCTAATTTAATTTAATTTAATTTAATAGACTCAAATCTACAAATATCTTACTTATAGTCTTTTACTCTTTATATTCACTTTCATGCTTAATCAAAAGCAGTAATCGAATATTATTCAGTTTATCCACATTCCTTTTATATACTTTTTACATTTTATAGCTCTTTTATGAGCCACGTGCATGATTTTCGCTTAACATTTAATTATTTTAGTGTAGCATAATGACTTTGTTAGAAATTTTTATAATCTCTTTTATAAATTTAATTAAATATACTTGCAATCAAAAATGCAATAAGGATTCAAATTCAAATAATTAATGTTATTTAAAAGTAATTAAAAGCTTGTTTACAATGTTAAATTGAATGCAAGCTAAAAACGCTTTAATATTCAATAAAGATCGATTTAAATTTAGAAGGATAAAACAATTAATCATAATCAAAATTAAGTATTATGATAAAAGGGATTTGCAAATATTCATGCCATAAAATCTTATGTAAAATAAAACTATTTTTTACTCAGAGAATTGTGAAATTAACTATCTAATTCTAAGTAGTTATACATTTGAACCTCTGCATTGACAGAAAAACTGAAGAACTTTGGAATGATAAAATAGATGAATTTTGATAAATCAAAAGTATCAATCAATCACTCATTTGAGTAAAGGATTAATTTAAGGGTTTAAGTATTAAATATTATACTTTTGCTTCAAACATTTAATAGAACATCTACGATAACTAAGTATTTAGTAAATGTTTATATATAATGTTAATGCTTGTATTTAGTTTAGTTATGTTTGAATGCGATTCATGTTGCTGATTGCGAACTGTACTGCATGAAAAAGAATCATTTAATTTATTCCATTTAGTGAACAAAGAGAGTTGATTATAGGAAAGTGAACATGGAAGTGCGGAAAAAAGAAGAAACTGTCCGTCTACGAAAAGAACTTTTCCCGTAATTTATTCAATTCACATAAAATATTTTTTGTTTATGATTTAACTTTGATTTTTTAATTTTTCTAGACCTTCCACTCCTTTATTTTTCCGTGACGATCCGATCAAAATAATGAGAGGTCAGGGACAATACTTATTTGACGACACTGGGAAAAGATTTTTGGATTGTGTTAATAATGTGGCCCATGGTATGTAAATTATTATATTAATAGGTATTGTTATTAAGAGAATATGAATAAATACTTGAGTATATTGATAAGAAAGAAATGATAAGAAAACCGCAAAATAAGCGGCCAATTTAATTTTGGGAATATTCGTAATTATAATGCTCATAAAGTCGATTGAAATGAATATAAATGAATTAAAAATTACAAAATCATAAAGGTAAAATGGCTCAATTGTCCCCTCAATTGGTTCAATTATTGTATCAATACTATATAGTTGGTCATTGTGAAGAACGTGTGGTTCAGGCTGGAATTGGCCAAATGTCCATTTTAAACACAAATCTCCGATTCTTACACGATGAGATCATTTCTTGCGTTCTTCTCCTTAAAAGTTTGTTTCCATCTCCTCTTGAAGTCGTCTACTTTGTGAACTCTGGCTCAGAAGCAAATGACCTCGCTTTGAGACTCGCATTGGCTCATACAAAAAGAAAAGAAATCATCACACTTAATCAGTTAATAAATTAAAATACAGAAGATAAATTATAAAAAAAAACTGATTTAACCTAATATTAAATAAATTCATATTTATTTCATTAATTTTTATTTTCAGTGGATTTTACGGACACACAATTTCAACGAATAAAATTTCACCTTATAAATTCAATCTTAAAGACAATGGATTTAAATCCAAGCATCTCCATGTGGTGACTTTAAAATTTTTGTTCTTTAGTTAGCTAACAATTATCAAAATAATTGAATATTGAATAAATATGAATAAAATGATGTTTTATGCTTCTTGTCGAGGCTTCTTGCCCAGACTCATACAGAGGGAAATACACTGACCGGGATTACACAGAAGAACAATTGTGCGACAAATATGCAAGAGAGGTTGAAGATCTTTGCAAGGAAATTGAGCCAGCCGCTTTCATGAGTGAAAGTCTTCAGAGTTGCGGCGGTCAAGTCATCTTCCCTGAAGGATATTTAAAGCGGGTGTGGACGGCCGTGAAGGCCGCCGGGGGTCTTTGCATTGCCGATGAAATTCAAACAGGGTTCGGGCGCGTAGGTCCTTGGTGGGCTTTTGAACTTGGAGGAAACGACGTCGTACCAGATATCGTCACACTGGGGAAACCCATGGGCAATGGTCATCCAGTTGCGGCTGTGGTGACCACATGGGAAATTGCCAATAGTTTTACTCCAGTTCAGTTTTTTCCAACTGTAATAACTATATAAATTTTTTAATTAGAACTATTATATTTAAAAAAAAAGTAATTGGCAAACATAATAACTTTAGCATTTTATATATATTAACCATCATTTCGGTAAGCGTTTGCAATTTTATGCTAAAATTGTTATTTTTGCAAAACATTCCTGTCTATATTTAAAAGATTAGTAATAGAAATGAAATTATGAGTTAACAATGAGTTTTTTTAGGAACTTTTACTGCTAAGTTTCTTTCATTTGAGGTTTTGAATCAGATTTATTGTGTAGTATGGAGGAAATCCTGTGTCTTGTGCGGTGACCAATGCAGTCATACGAGTCATCCAAGAAGATAACTTGAGAGATAAGGCTGTGAGAATTGGAAACAGCTTAATGGCCAAGTTGAACGAGTTAAAGCTGAAGCATAGCGTCATAGGTCTGTTTATCTTATTTAATAGAAACTCTTTGTTCTGCTACCAAAAGTCCTTTCATTTCTCTTGAATAGTCAAATATTTAAAAGCATTTGAGATTGGTATAACTAATATGAGTAATATTTATTAAAAACTCTACTGATCATATACTGATTCAGTATGTCACTATTATTAATATTTAAATAAAAGATAAATATATTGACTTTTCTGATTAAGCTCAAGGTGTGAAGCATTCTTAATTAACATGTCTGACATAGTGTGTGCTTGTTTATTTTGTTTTTATTTGATTTAAGTTTGACTCACATTAACTCGTTCGTACCTGTTCTAGTATCTAGTAGCTTATGATTTGCTACAATATGTAATATATTAAACCAATATATCCAAATTTATTTAAAGTATCATCCATATGATTTAAATCCAAAATTATTAAAAGTCACATCCAAAAATATTTTTATGCCATCCAAATAAAATAAAAATACGTTGTTAAAAATGCTGTTATTATAAACCTTAACGCCGTTTGTTTTATTTAAAATGTATAAAATAGAATTTAAAAAATATTTTATTCTATACTTTTGAATGATAAACAAAAAATAGTGTTAAGTTATACAAAGGTCTCATTCCAGTGGTTTACTTCTGTATGAAGGAGGCAGGATGCTTCATTGATTTTTAGCTGTTTTTAAAAAAATAATTTTATTTTTTACTTTTGAATGATAAATAAAACGAACCGCGTTACAGAAGTCCCATTTCTTTGGTTCACATTGCATTTATGAAGGAGAAGGGAGGATTCTTGGACCACTGGAGACCTCTGTATACATTAACGCTGTTATTAGACTTAAATAAAAATTAGTAGTCCTAATAAAACGAACGGCGTTAAGTTTATGAATAGCAGCATATTTTTAAATTTGGATGTCCAGTTTAATACACGCCTATGGAATATTTGGTTTAATATCTTTGCTAATAAACTAATAATGCTAACATCGAGCAGGTGATGTGAGAGGACGCGGACTTTTCATTGGAATTGACGTGGTTGTGAACAAAGAGACGCGGGAGCCAGCAGCGGCCAAAGCTCAACAAATTCTCAATTTAATGAAAGACGAGTTTGTTCTGCTTTCCACAGACGGGCCTTTTCGAAATATCTTGAAAATTAAACCGCCGCTGGTTTTTACAGACGAAGATGTCAATACTCTCGTTTCTAAACTTGACCATGTTTTAACGAATCAAATGACCAAATGTTAATTATTTGAATAAGATAAATAACATTTTTGAATCGAATTCATCTAACATTAAGTGAGAAAGCTTATTAGTAGATTAGCACATTCACTTGACCTAAAACTGAACGAAAATCTCATGATTTCAATCCTGAGTTTCATTTTTAATTACTAACATAAGAACTCATGATCATTCCTAATGATCTTGAACAATTTTCTCAAAACTCATCAGTTCCTTAATGGCCTACTAAAACTATATACTTGACGCATCAAATTTCCAATTCAAATTCTCTGAATTTTTATTCCAAGAATCTTCATGAATATTGTTCAAATTGAATTTTTCCAATAATTAAGCACACACGGATATGATTATCTTTATCGGCTTTTGTTTATTTAAATGAACTATATAAATGCATTTAACAATTCCTCTTTTCAATTCATTCATCATTTTATTCTACGAGTAATTCCGTGCTGTGAAACATAGGCTTAACGTTCAAACGAATAAATATAGGGTTATTTATTATTAATATTTTAAACTTAATAATTGATTTTTACTGATATACATATAAATTATCATTATATTATCTCATAAATATTCTTATACATAAGAGTAAAATACATTAAAAATAAATACTTGGGTATTAAAATTTTACAATTATCGTTTGCCTTTCCTTGTTCAATTTATCAGTTATTCAGAGTTTTTAAATAAACGAGAAGTTTAAAATTGATTATGTTCTTTTAATATTTTATAATAAAACTCGTTTAAGTACATTAGAGGAGACGTCTTTAACAGATAAGGAAAGACGGTATATTCATATATTCTATCATCGCAAACAAACTTGAAATAGATTCGGTGAACCACAGGAAGGAAAAGTTGAGGAGAGGCTCAATTAAATTTCAGGGCCATTGTGATTAATACTAATTAAATAAATAGCTTGAGAAACACGCATATTAGAGAGTTGTCATTACACAGCCTCTTTTAATTCAACAGACTCTCTCTCCCTTTATATTAATTCTCCTTAATATTCAGCTTCTTCTTTTTTTATTTTGCCTTTATATTCATACATGTAGAGCTTGACATATTTCCCCTTGTGTTGATTCACAGCCCATAAATACAATAAATAGTTTAAAAAATTTAAAAAAAATTTGTTTAATTGCCCTGAGGGGCGAGAAGGGTTAAAAATGTTTCAAAAATCTTTTTCTTTCATTTTCCTTCTCTTCTCTTCTCTTGTGCGCGGAGAGGAAACAACTTTAATTACAAACAGCACAACCGGCGGGCTCATCACTTTCCTCGCCTCGTCAACTCTCACGAGGAATCGTCCTTACAAAGTCACCGTGTCAATTGGCGAAGGAGCCAAAGAACCCGTCAATGTCAAAATCGACATTACGTCCAGAGTTCTCAACTCTTATCATCCACCGGGCGAATCCACGACGACTCCGCCGCCAATCCGGATCTATGGGTCTGAACAATTTGTCCTTGAGGCGTCTCAGACCAAGGCGGTCGAACTCAATCTGCAGGGTCTCAAAGTGGATGAGAATTCACCAGGGGAAACCATGTTGGCCCTTAAGGTCTCAGCAACTGGAGGGATCAAATTCGAAGATCAGCAAGACTTGACCATTGAAGAGAAGAGCAATTCGCTTTTGATCCAAACGGACAAACCGCTTTATAAGCCCGGTGAGGTCATTCGAATGAGAGTCGTCAATTTGGACAGGGAAATGAAGCCGATTAAGAAAAATGACATTGAAGTCTCCATGAAAGACCCGACCGGGGCTATAATGAAAATATGGAAAAATGCTGAAATGAAAAACCCCGGACTTTTCTCGGATAAATTCAAATTATCTCCTGAGCCTAATTTGGGTAATTAAAAAAGTTTTATCATACTTTAAAAAAACCGTACGTTTTATTTTTTAATGATGAAATAAAATGTCATTATCATTATTTTTAAATTATATTATATTTAAAATCAGGTAATTTAATAATAATAATAGTTATATTTGTGTGGGTTCTTATTATTCGTATTAAATTAGTCCGTGATTATTATTAATTCCTTTTTTAACTTTTCCTTTGTTCGTATTTCGTTCTTCGTTCAATATTTCCTTTTTTGAATTTTCTACTCATTAGGACATTGGGTGATTGAAGCCACTTCAGGAAAAGAAACAGTTTCAAGAGAAGTCCTTGTTTCCGAATACGTTTTACCAAAGTTCAAAGTTGAAATTCTCCTTCCGCCTTTTGCCACATTCAACGACTCGAAAGTGACGGTGCGAGTCAAAGGGAGTTACACGTACGGCAAGAGCGTTAAAGGCAAAGTCGTGGTTTCAGCTATTGGACCTGAGAGCTACTCTTACATTTGGCGCAACGGGATTTACGAACGTCCCCCGCAGACCCGCGTTGACAAAACCGTAACTCTCGAAGACGGCGTCGCTTCCCTGACCTTCGACCTCGCCAATGAACTCAAAGTCAAGGACGACACCGAGTACATGCAGCAGAAGGAAGTGACCTTCAAGGCCATTCTCACTGAACAAGTGACCGGACTCATGGAGAATGATACAAGGACCTTGACCGTCTACAGATTCCCATTTAAAATCGAACACATTTCGGTTACGGAGGAGTACAAGCCGGGTCTTCCGTACCAAATGACCTTTAAGATTGAGAAACAAGACGGGACGCCTTTGATGGACAGTAACCCAACAGCTTTGAAAATTCGCCATGGTTTTTCATACGACAAACCCGGGTCGTTCATGACGAAAGCAATTCCCCAGAATGGAGTCGTGACTTTGACCTTCAAGCCGCCAACGAACGATTTGATCAATGTCAACGGAATTGAAATTACTTACAAAGGACTCAAACAAATGTTTTACTCTGGCGGTCGAGCCTCGTCAAAGTCTGACACTTTTATTCAACTCACTTTAAAAAACGAGAAAGGATTGAAAGTCAATGACACGGCCGAAGTCATTGTCAAATGCACAAGGCCCTTCAATTCCCTTCACTACATCTTAACGTCCAAGTCCGAAATATTGAAGACTAATTTGGTCAAATTCAAGGAATCCGCAGAAACTCACAGTTTGAGTGTTCAACTTCCTCATTCCGCTGCTCCGCATGCTTTCTTGCTTATTTACATGAACGTGGCTGAGGCGGACAACGAAGTCGTGGCGGACGTTTTGGACATTAAGCTTGACGGAGCTTTGGAGAATTTCTTAAATTTGAGCTTAACCAAGGATTTGTTCAAACCTGGAGAGAAATTGGAAATTCAGATGGAGACAATGGAAAACTCCGTAGTTGCTTTGAGAGGAATTGACCAATCGGTTTTGTTGCTCAAAGAAGAAGATTCAGATCTCACCATGAACATGATCAAGCAAGAACTCGATGTAAGTCGTGCAAAATTTAAAATTAATGTCATTTTAACAAATATTTAATTGGCCATGTATTGATTGATTTGTTATCTTGGCCTAATAGGTAATAGGTTGATTTGGTCTTTTATTTGTAATTAGAAATATGATCATAATCATTACGGATTTTCTCGCGGCGCTGGATTGTCCTTTAATAAAGCTGGAATCCTAGTAATGACCAACGGAGCAATAGAGAAGAACGTAAGATATCAGCCATATGCGAGACGAAGAATAAAAGGTGGATTTAAACAGAGAGGAGGATTCGGTGGCCCGCCAATTGCCATGGCATTTTCTGAAGCAGCTCCAATGGCGAAAGTTGGCTTGGCCGGAGGAGGCGCGGCTTTTGGTGTGGCAGAGAGAACTGATGGTTCTAATGGTGGCGGTGCCGGCGGTGACAACCAAGTTCAAACAAGGAAAAATTTCCCAGAAACGGTAATATAGCAATATTTTAAACCTAATGTGAATAGGAACTACTAAGATTTCATCTATTAAATTAATTTTAATTAATAATTTTTTAAATAAATTTTTAGTGGCTTTGGGAAGAAATTTCAACAGACGAGTCAATCAGCACATTTAAGACAATTGTTCCAGACACGATCACGTCTTGGGTCATTTCAGGATTTTCCTTAAACTCAGAAAACGGAATTGGCATTTGCACTGGACCACAAACACTCAAAACCTTCAGAGCCTTTTTCATCCGAATGAACAATCCCTACTCGGTCGTGAAAGGAGAAACAATCGGACTTCAAATCCTCGTGGCAAATTACATGAAAGATGAAATCGAAGCTGACATTGTGGTTTTGAACGAAGACAACGAATTCAAATTTGTTATGAAATCTGCGACAAAAGAGTTAAAGAAACGTGTTAAAGTTCCAAGGTACAAAAAATTTCAAAGCATCAGAAAAACTATATTTATTTAATTATTTGTTAATAATTTGATAAAATTTATCAATTGAATACGACCTTATTTTTTTTAGCCAATCAGTGATATCTGTAACTTTCTTGATTGTTCCTACCAAGATTGGGACAATTTCTCTCAAGGCTCGTGGTGTAACAAAAATGGCTGGAGATGCCATTGAGGTAAAAATGAATAGAAATAAAAATGCTTTACTTTAAAGAGTTCTATATAAATATAAATTCCAAGATTTTTAACATTTCTTTTGATTTTTTAGGTTCCGT
>VJMY01001233.1:0-16204 GCA_009869795.1 Neelides sp. FZ-2019 | reverse complement strand
TTTTATGCCAAAAATATAAGGGTAATTGGTTCAAAAACAAGATTCAATATTTCGATTCAAAATTTTGATTCAAGGTTTTATACGATAATTAAACGCGTACTTGGTTCAAAAATAAGATTTAAAATTTTGATACAAAATTTTGATCCAAGATTTTGATTTAACATTTATTTTTAAAATTTCTATAAAAAAAATCTAAAAGAAAAACTAAGTTTAAAATAAGATTTACATTTGGTATAGGAATAAATGCATTACACGAACGCTATTAACCTTACCAAAACTTAACTTAGGATTTTGGATCAAAACTGTTCTTTGTAAGTGTAAACGGAAGGGCAATAGCAGTAAGCTAACTTCTTACTACTCTGAACCTCCGCCTATATTAAAAAGATTAGAAATAAATACTCTTCCTCTTTTTGCATTAATCTTAGCCTACTTTCTTTATTATCTGATAGCGGCTACGGCCTGCACCGAAAAATCAAATTCAGATATTTGCATAACAAATACACAAATATTTATTTCGAATAAAATAATCTGCGGCTTAGGTCATAAGTTTAGACTAACGTATATAAGTATTTAAAATTATTGTATTTATACTCTTTAATCTTAGAATGTTCATTGAAATCTCAAATACAGTACTATTATATATTTTAACATCATTGATCGTTAAAAAATCATGAAATAGAAATATAATAATTCTTTCGTATGTGTATTTATACCAGTATGTATTAGTAGATATATGAGTCAGTGAATTTCTCAATCTATCAGCAATCTTATTTCAACAGAAGAAGCACTCTCAGATATCTTATCCTCTTAGAAAACAAGTTTTGGTTCACACATTGAGTCTTTAGGTACATTTACTTAATGTAATAGCTCGTTCATTCAAGGTCTCTTCTTACTCGCCGCTGTTTAAATTGTGAATCCTCTCACACAATACTAAAATACACAATATATAAATATTATTTTTGAATTAATCGATCTTTTTTGTTACAGTTTAAATTGAATTTCTGAATCGTAAGAATGAACAAAGAAAACAATAAAAGAAAATCCTTGAAAGTGGGCGATCTTATTGAGTTTCAATATTTTCCGAAATATCATTGGGGAATTGTCTTTGAACTTAATTTACCAGACATTAAAGTTTTAAACTTCGGCCCTAAACCTAAACCAGAATCAGAACGTATGAAAGAGAAAAAATATAGCTTAAAAAAACGATTCATCCCAGGAATCGTAACTATCGATAATTTTGACACCTTATTAAAAGATTGTAATTAGATGTTTCCTTAAATATACTTAAAATTTATATATATTTTTTAAATATACTTTGGTCATTATTCTCATTTTTTTCCACTTTTTGTTCAAATATTTTTTATGAAGTTAAGCTATTTGTAAATAATTTATTGTAATTCTTTAATTTAGACACCACATGGGAAATAAATAATAAAGATGATTTAAATCTAAATGCCCTTCCGATTGAGGAAATGATTGAAAAAGGAAAACTTCTTGAAAAAAAAAACAATATCATATACGATGTATTTAATTTTAACTGCGAACATTTTGTCACTTATATCAAATTCGGAAAATGTATATCGGAACAGGCACTTAAATGGGAAGGTATTTGTCGATTTTATAATTTTAAAATTAATTAAATACAATCAAAATAACTTAAATAGATTTAATAAATAAATGGCTATTTTTAATGAAAAATATAATTATTGAAATATTTTTGTTTAGTGTAATCAATATTCAAATTGTATGCTTCCAGGGATAGTTGAATTGAAGTCCATTGATTCATTACTCGGCAAGACTCAAAATCCCAAAGGAAAATTTTTCAACAGGCTTGCTTCCATTCAGTGGGTTGTAAATACACACAGTATAAATAAAGAAAAGCTTCCAATTTGCATTTTGGAAAAAGGAATTGAAAAGTGGGAAGAATTTGAAGACTCCGATAAAGTGATAAAACACTTAAACAATTTTCTACTTGAGAAAAACATTGATTTAAATGAAGATTATGAAGAATTACGTAAATCATAATATTATATACCTATGTATATATATTGATTTTATATTATAATTTTAAGGAATGATTAATAATGCAATTATTTTTTCGATTTATGAATGACCAAAAAATGAATATTTCAGATGAGGTAATTCATTTTAAACATTTTATAGTAAAATAATCAAACAATGTTTTTTTGGTTTACATTTCATTACTGGATTCATACTTATATACAAATATGCGTATATTAAATAAAAAGTATTAAATTAAATATTAAAGTAATATTAATTATCTTAATATGTAATATATTAAGATATATTAATAAATTAAGATTAGTAGTATTGCCATTAGTAGTATTGCCATATTATCATTAGTAGTTTCTCGGCTGCACGAGTTTTATGCACCTTGCACCCGAGTGCACGCGAAATACATTACGGGCATAGGTGAAAGACCCGGGTGAAAGAAATAAATCCATGCACCATGCACCAGGGTGCATAATTCTGGTGCAGGAGGGTTCATGATGGGTGCATGTGGCAATACTAATCATTAGTATAATTATAAAAATTGACAATTTTTTAGCCTGCTCAAGTCGAAGAAGGAATTAGAAAAGAAAAAATGTTTCTTGACGAACTTAATATAATTTATGATAAAGTCAATCGACATGTGATGGGGTGCAAAATCAGCAAAACAACTGGAACAGGAGTAAGAATAATTTTAATTTATATTTGTAAATTATAATAATTATTTTTAATTTCAAATATAAATTTAATTCTCAACTTAAATTAATTTATTCCCACAATTTTATTATAGCTCTCTCTTATTGGTACTGGTTTTGCAATATCTGCAAGCATACTTGCTGCTCCTTTTACTGGAGGAGCTTCATTGCCTTTAGGATTGGGAATCACCGCTATTGCTGTATCTTCGGTTGGTGGGCTTACAAATATTTTTACGGGAGTGACAAAAAATAAGCTCTTAGAAAGTCTTGAAAAAGATACTCGAAAACTTGAATCAGATCGCGAAGAATATTTTAAAAAATATTTCGATTCTAAAATAATGTTCAACAGGTAAATCATAATATATTGATTAACCTAACTAATGGTCAATTATTTATTAAATTTTAGTTTGAAATTATTTATTTTTAACTAAAAAAATAATATAAATTCTTTAAAGTATGTTTAAAATTTAATGTTTGATTTTAGCCATACTGATCCTCTCCAACCAGGAACAAAACCATCAAAGATCATTCTACCCTGTTCAATCCAATTTGGGAATACAACAGCCCGCATTGCTTGGAGTGAAGGAAATCAACTTGTTAAAAATGTAAAATATATTAAAGATGGTGGAAAGCTTATTTCCAAACTTTCCAAAATAGGCGGATTTGTACTGAGTGGGATTTCAATTGGCGTTGACTTATGTGAATTGCATGATACTTGGACAACTCCAGAAAAACTCGCCCAAGACTTGAAATTAGCAATAGAATGCATTGAGAATTGCATTGAAAAGAATTCTCCCGGGCAATGCTGTTGCTTAAATGCTCATGATGGGATTCCCAACTTGGCATTGGAAAATGAATAATTTGATTCATGCCATGCCTAATTCAACATTTGAATAAAATCTTTCAAAACTTAAAGGTGGGGGCCGGATCAAAATAGGATAATGTATTCCTGTTTGATTTTATTCAGGGTGAGATACGTTGTAGAGGTGATCAAATTAAGCAAATTTGGAACGAGTCACAAAAAATCTGTCGAGCCGTTTAACCTGTGGACTAGGGTGACAAAAATAACTGTCCCAGGCGTCGTCACCATGTTTTTCTTTTTAATTCAAACTAAATTCACATATATTGTAGATGTGCCCCTTAAAAGTAATTTTTAATAAGAAAAAAAGGAAATCTATTAAGCCGTATGCTCTATGGAGTTGTATTTTGACACTAGAGGTCAATACACAGGTCAAGATGTAATTATGTTCGATTACTCCCAAAATGACTTATGTTGTAGAGGGTTTCAAGGTAATCAACTTTACATAGGATTTCAAAGAAATCCATCGAGCCGTTTGACCTGTAGAATTTGGTGACAACGCTAGAGGTCACTACAGGGTCACGATTTATTAAATGAATAAATGACAGATTCAATAAATGAAAGAAAATGCAACTCCAATACTCTTCACCCGGCCTAATCGTTACCCTCTTTATTAAACTGCTTACTTTCCTTCCTCCAACGACTGGCCCACCCAGACCTAATCGTTACAATTCCTTTAAAAGTGTTCCTTTTTCCAACGACTGGCCACGACCTACCCCAAAAACTCTTTTTATTTCCTTAAACTCCTATTTTTTCTCATATTGGACCACTCAGGAAGTTGACATGCAAGTGTTGCACACTCCTTGCATATCAAATTTAACATCTAATGGGATTGATATAAATGATATTCATTTTACAATAAGAGTTAAATGTTTCGTTGCTGATGCGCCTGCAAGAAGCTTTGCAAAAGGTTGTAAGCCTCATATGGGTTATTTTGGTTGCGAGAAATGTAATTGTGAAGAGACGTACGATGGAAAACGTGTGATATTTGATAATTTCCAAGCAGTTTTAAGAACTGATGAAACATTTTTTAATAAAACCGATGAATATCATCATTTACATGACTCGCCTTTAAATAATTTGAATTATTGGACTAGTTTCTCAATTTCCTCTTGATTATTTACATCTAGTTTGTTTAGGAGTTGTTAAAAAATTATTAACACAATGGTTATCTGGATCTGTTAAATGTAAACTACAAAGTAAAACTGTTCGTAATATTAGTGAAAATTTAAAGCAGCTCATTCCATATATATCAGACGAGTTTTCAAGAAAACCAAGACCGCTAATTGAAGTTGATAGGTTCAAAGCAACCGAATTTCGTTTATTTCTCATTTACACATCGATTGTAGTACTTAAAAATAATATAGACGTTGAAATTTATGAGCATTATTTGATATTACAATCAGGTATATATATATTATTAACTAAAAATGCTGCTAATTTAAAGTGGAATGAGTTAGCAAATGAATTATTAGTTAAATTTGTTAAAGAAAGTTATAAGTATTATTCAAAAGAATTTTTAGTTTACAATGTACATAGTTTAATTCATTTATCAAATGATTGTTTGAAATTTGGTCCCTTGGATATGTTTAGTGCGTTTCCGTTTGAAAACTACATGTCAAAGTTAAAGTTTACTTCGAACAGATCATCATTTTTTATCTCAAATTGTAAATAGATTGTCGGAAAGTGAGAATTATATGTCATATAAGAAGTTAAAAGATGATTTATATATTCACAAATCTAAGAATGACATTAATTATTTAAGATTAAATGGGTTTAAAATATCACTAAACCGCGGTGACAATTGTTTCAGAACATTTTCTAATCAAATAGTTTTAATTGCTAAAATTAAGCAGAAAGATAATATATTGAAACTTAAGTGTAAAGAATTTGTGGATAAAACCTTCATTCCACATTATCCCTTTGATAGCACAAAGTTGCATATTTATAAACTGAGTTCAAAATGAGTCAAAAATTTACAATTAACTTGAGTGACCTTAAATGCAAATGTGTTTTAATGCCTATTGATCTTAATAACTTTTATTGTATACCTCATTGTACAGAAATTAATAATTGATTAAATTTTATATTAATAAAAAATTATTTTATATTTGCATTTGCATTTTTATTGTAAAATTGAAGAAAAATCAATCAGATTATGAATGATGGAAGTGTACTGGCTATTTGATGGATTCATAAAGGCAATGTAAAAGTACTCCCTCAGCAAGTGGGAGTTGGGACTGGTTTGACTATCCTTTCTTTTTCTCAAATTACTCAGAATTATTTTTCCTTTCATTTAGTTTTATTAAAAACATAAATAAATTTAGAGTTTAAATTAGCAACAATATACTTTTTAAATTTATATTAAATATATATTAACTATTAACTAATAAATTAAAAATGAAAAACATTTAATATTTGGTGAAATCTCCTTTAACTTTAATTAATTCTCGAACTCTGACACATTGAAGACACCAAACGCTGACAGGTTTCTGGAGTGATTTTATTCCATTCTTCTTGTAAGATCTTTTTCAAATCTTTAGTATTTGTAGGATTATTTGCTTCATAGGCTTTTTCAAAATTTTTTAAAGTGACTCGATCACATTCATGTCAGGCTGCTTGGTGGCCATTCCATTACCTTTATCTGATGATCTTTCAACCATGCCTTTGTTGTTTTCGCTGTGTGTGGAGGGGCTGAGCCTTTGGGTTTTTCATAATTTTTGCACGGAAATGATCATGTTTGAAATACTTTAATAGACACGAAGTTAATTCGACTAAACATTTCATCAAGATCCAACTAGAATTATTGAGACAAATCTTCCAAAACCAATCTTCTTTCACGTTCTCATTTTCGAATTTAACTGCCGGATCAAATAAATTGGTCTCCGTTGTTGAATCGAAATATTTGAACAGAATCCTATTGAATTTGATCGAACGAAGGAACGAATTTCTTTTGAGAACTTTTTTACTGAAACATTCAGAAATCTTGACATTTTTTTCAATTCCGCTAACGAGAGCATTTTGTTCTTTGATCCAAGTATGTTCAAAGAACAAGCGAAGAAGTCGAACTGAGATTTCTTGAATGTCCAAAGCTTTCAATTTCAATTTTCTTGACTTCAAAATCAATTGGGAAAACATCGATGGCAATTTCTCAACACCTGGGAATTTCTCAACGTCCGGTAATTCTTCAACTTTAAATGGATCTCGAACACAAAATCTTTTGCCGCAATTTTTCTTTTGTTTCGAATCGAAAATTTTTGAATCTTCGTAAAGTTCCTCACAGTTCTTGCACCATTCACGTCCTTTGTCCAAATCATCCAGAATTCGCTCAATCATCAGACGCTTCACTCTCATCATTTTCATTCTTTTCAGTTGGACAATTCATCTTTTCCGATATATCCTTCAGACTCCTTATATCCTTGTAAATTACATTAAAGACTTTCCCAGGGAATCTGCTTTTGTAGCTTTCGAGTTTTTCGAACATTCCCACGATTTCTCCATTTGGTCCTCGAAGTCCAAATTGAATTCCAGTCGGGTCAAAAATCATTCCTTTCCTGGAGATTCCAATGGTGTAATGAGGAAGCGCTTCGATGAATTCAAAGATTGTTGGCATTTCGTGTCCATCGACAACGTAAATATTTTGTTCATTTTCTAACAATCCCACTTGCCATAATTCCAAGTAGTTGAAAAGAATCTTCGTTTCTTCAACTTTCCCATCAATGAGAATTTTTGCAGTGAAATGGTCATAGTGGAATTTCTCTTTGAGAAGTTTTGTTAATTTGGCCAGCGTTGGAGCAATGAACGGAGAGGAGTCAGTGAGGCAGATCTTCCAATACAAATCTTCATGTTGTTTCTCATTATCGAAATGAATACTTGGATGAAAGTAATTGAAAGCTCTGGGCACTTCTGGATCGATTGAGATTCTGTTGAATTTAATGGAATTCAAGTCAAGGTTTCTCAGATATTTTGCAGATTGAAGGGAAGTGAAATAATTCAATCCCAAATTCTTTTCGACTTTTATCACTTGGCATTGCTTTGTATTCACAAATGGATAAATTTCAGCTTCGACGAAGAGGCGAAGAATACGAATGGAAATTTCTTGGATGTCTAAGGATTTCCTTTCTATTCCTGCCATCTCCATGATCACTTCTTAAGATCTACATTGAAAATTAATATTTTCAATAATTTTAATTAATATGCTTTACTAAATCTGTAACATTTTCAAACTAAAACTTGATGTTGAAAGCAATATATATTCTTTAAATCAAAAGATAAATAAAATTATAACGGTTCAATTTTAAATATAAATAATTGAAATAAATATATAAATCAATAAATTGCATATTAATACTAATTTATTCAAATAACATCAAAGAGTTTACCAAAATGAATATAATCTGCTTACCTCAATCTCTCGAGTTCAATTAATCCTTTTCAAAATGTCACAATGCAAATAAAAATATAAATATCAGTTGCAAAAGTATTTAAATGATAGGAAGACAAGGTAAATAAATAAATTATGCAATTCACCATGAAATTCGAAAATTGAAATTGAAAGTTCTGAACGAGGGCTTTTAAGGAACAGGAAAAATTTATAAATCCTTTTTATGTCGCTAGTAATCAAATAAATAAATAATTTACTTACCCATCAAATTCATGTGTTGATAATATTATAATTATTACAATTTATTATTATCATTTCACTTTTTAACAACTATTGTCAGCAATAGTGTATATTCTTGACGATAAATATATTAGCTAAATTATACAACAGTTAAAATCCTAATAAATTCTATTGTTTATTATGACGTGTGTGCTTAGTTCATTGAGAATTTATTTGCTCTATAATAATAAATAGCATTATATTCTAATAATATCATTCTAATATTATTTTCCTACTTAATTCTTAAATGTATAAATTAAACCAAACAGTCTTTCGATTAATTAATGTTGAAACTTGAGAAATTTAAAGAAATTCGAATCCAAAGGTCAGATTCCATTAAGTAGTGCAGTCAACTTCGAGTTTACCTACTAATATGGTTACTTGTCTGACGTGATGCAATGGAAGGTTTCCGACTAATCCAACCACTAAAACAAGAAAACAAAAATACCAAATTCATATCATGAAACTATACAACACATGCATTTATAATAAAATGATTTATTTGGCAGCAAGTTATTGGAGTAAACTTATTTATTTAAAATATCAAATTTTTTTTTACCAATTTCTCATGTTAAGTCTTTGAGCAATGGGTTTCATCGAGGATTTCTCCTTGTATCTTGAGTGTGACTTAAACAGTTTCTCCATGGAAATTCTCTCCTCTTCTTCATCCGCGTGCATTCTCATCCGAGGTCGTTTGAGCCGCTGAGTCCAAAAATCATCTTCATCTTCGTTCTCAGAAGAAAGAGCATTTTCTCCAGCCATGATCTTTGAAATGTCCAAGTCTTCTTCGTCACTCGACTCATATCGTTTCCTATTCACACGAGCTTGAACTGGAACTGACAAATTCCCTTCTCCTAAACAAATACAAATAAATTGAATTAAAATTATCCAATTCTCAAGTTTGAGAGTTAAAAACTTAAAATGAGAATCCAATAAGACAAAATAAAAACTCACTTGGCTCGTATTCCCCAGCAAAATTGACCACAACTTTGAAGTTATTTTTTCCAGGCGGGAATTGGCTCGAAGTTCGCCTGTGTCCTTTCAAAGGTTTACTTTTCTTGATTCCAAAATCTTGTGACTTCCAGTCAGCATTGGATCCTGACCAAACTTGTTTGTCAGAAAAGCAAGTTTTGCGATGATTCGACGTATCACATTCAATTTCATCATTGTAGTACTCTCGAGGCCTTGTATTTCTACTTGTTGCATAGGAACCTGAAAGATCAACATTTAGGCATCCTATTTTCAGAGAATAAAACAAATTCTTTGTCATTTCATTAAGCAGATAATTCACTTAAGAATTGTCAATTCTCACCTTTATTCGGATTCCCGTGTTTTTTGTAATATTGGCTAAACTGCTCTGCCTTTTCTTGCTTTTTATCCGACTTCAAGGCGATTCTCATTATGATCCCCTTTGCCTATAAATATTTGTCAATTTAACAATTCAAATTTAATTAGATAAATACATTAACATAACTTTATCACTATTGTTATTTTACTAAGAAGTATAAATATATCATTGAGCAGTTGCAATTACTTTTTCAGATGGAATCGCGAATCTCCAAATGCTTCCCAGAGGTATCGGCACTGTGATCATCTTATCAGGAACCGCTTCTACTTTGTCATAATCAAAATCTTGAGCCATTGGCTCATCCTCGTCTGAAATCTCATCGAGCTCGAACGACTTCTTCTCGGACATGATGATTGGCTTGGTCATCTTCAACAAACATTTGCCAGCTTCGAACTTGTCTTTGAACACCACGACGCCTTGAGAAAATCAATCAATCAATATTACAATTTACAAAGAGTTTAGCAAAAACTTAGTTTAGCAAGAATTGCAATGAATTTAGCAAAAATTCTATTGAAAGTAGTTAACTTACAGCACGCATCGTTGATCCATTAGAGCTTAATTGGCCGATGACGATACTTGGCGAGATATTCAAAGATGTCTTTAGTGCTCAAATCATATGTTCCTCGGATGAGAATCGAGTCTGTCCGATGGTGACTTGCAACATTGCTCACTGAAAGAGGAGTCCCGTCATCGACTAAAAGTCCGATCCTACAATTTGAACAAAATTGAATTAAATTTATAAACTCAATGTCAATGAGTAAACAGTTGAAGTTCTAAAATTGTCCAAGATTATTTTAACAATTTGAGTTACTTGAGGTAAAGATCCAAAAGTGCTTCTTCTGTATCTGCATAAGGGTTGACCGAAAAAGAAGGCAATTCATCGAGTCTTGATGTTGAGCATGAACTTGTTCCAAATCTCTTAGCACGTGAATCGAGCTTTTCGAGGTCGATTTGAGGAAAATCAAAAAATGGATTTTCGTAGGCCCTGGCTTCGAAATTACCCCGATTCGAATAGTCTGATTTACTGTTCCCACTTAGCCCTTGGGAAGAACGGAAGGAATCGTCGAATCCACTTTCACAGTCCACGTCCAGCTCAATTTCCATTGATTCCTCGATCGCTATTTAAAAGATTTAAATTGATCAGAAAAATTGTTAGACTATAAAATAAGAGTAATGAAATAGAAACTCAAGATAATAAAATAAAACACTCTTACTTTCAAGCAATTTCTCCACATCGGAGAAACCGACTTCGTCTTTATCTTTAATTGACGGAGATTCGTCTCCAGAAATTTCTCCATCTTCTTTAATTGGAGAATCTTTTGTCTCAAAGGTGATTCGAATGTTATCTCGAAGCTCAATAGGAACCTTGGGACGGTCCTCTGTCGCTGTCGAGCAGGTCGAGTTGTTGAGTAATTCATCTTCGTCGGGATCAAGAGTCGTGTCAATCCCAATCAAACTTTTATCATCCAGCAGGTATAAATCATTGTCAATTTCAATTCGGAGCCCCTCCGTATACTTGTCAGACATAATTGATTCCTGCAAAACGAGCCATAAAAATCAATTCATAAACACAAAGACTAAAGTAATTGATTTTATAATAAAGAAGAATCATATGGTTTAGTGGTAGCATGAAGTCTTATTCCTATTTTAAACTTCAAGATTGTTCAATTGTTAGTTGATTATTTATTAAATTATACAATTACTGTAACGTTCACTGTTATTATCTCACTCCTTATGTTTACAAGATTGATCGGACGAGGTCGTAATTAGAAGAATGAAGAGAGCTCTTCAAACTCCTCAAGGACTCAACCCAAATTTCAAGCAAGGACATTTAAAAGAAAAGCAAGTTGTAGACTCTGAATGAACATCATAGCGGGGAGAAATGAAACTTTGGCTATATCACGCTACACGCAGAGCCTTTCCCTTTCCACTTTCACTTTCAACCTTTTAACAATTTTGTAAATGTTGGCTTTATAATTCAAATTACCACAAGGTACCTACTTATCTTATATAAGTATTTTATTTTTAATTATATATTATAACTTGCATATAGTGTTACAATTTTTTATTTCCTAAACAATTTATTGTTAGGTGAGGTTAGTTAATAAAATTAAAATGCTACAATTCTCTATACCCATTTTCTTAATTTTCGTGATTCTTTACATTCTATTTGTAGGAAGATATAAAAAACCACCAGGTTTGAACACTAGAAATTTTAATTTCAGTATTTAAAGTATTATGACAATAAGTTTAAGGTTATGTTTTAAAAAATGTTGATTTGGTATTTGAGGTCCATGGCATGTTCCAGTGTTTGGAAGCTCATTGGCAGTCGGAATCAGCTCTTTCTTCAGAAAACCCACTTTCCAAATTGTGGCGGAATATTCTGAAAAATATGGAAATATATGTGGTTTTTATTTGGGAAATTTTTACACGAGTAAGGCTTTTTGTTTAATCCTATATAATACATTTACTTAATGATATTAGTTAAATATTAATTTCATTAATAAATCTTTTTAAATTATTAAATTCCAAATGATATATAAAACTATAGTTATGGATTATAGTAGATGATCCAAATTGAAATTAATATAGTTTGGCTTCATTTAAACACCTTTCAATTTAACTATTTCCTTCATAAAATTTCTTCATAAGAATTCGCGATTTCTAATTTTAGAAAAATAGAATTATTCCAGGCTACCTATATTGTCCTAAAATCAAATATCACAATGGGCAGATACGACTATAGTAAATAATATAACTTTTCGATTTTCATGATTAGAAACCTCCAGCTAGTTTTGAAGGATTATTAAAACTACCTTCAGCACCCATTTATTTCTCATAAGTGCACATTAGAAGCAACAACACAATAAATCGGTTACACGAATTGTACCCAATTAATCATTTATTTACTTTTGGATTTTTGATAACGCATTTCTACTTTATCAGGAGGAATTTCTTAGGACATTCAAAGTGGAGAGCAAATATTAGAATGACACTCAAAAGTGCAAATGGAGTTTATATAAGTAATGCAATATATTTTTAGAAAAGAAATTCAATATAAATGAAATAACCCAGACCCAGAAAAATAGTCGGACAACATTTAAATATATAATTTAATGTAGCCGGATGGAACAGTTCAAAGTTCACGTTTAAATTTTAATCATTTCTAAGTTAATTTAATCGATATGTAATATTTACAATTGAAATCCATTATGTAGTTTCTCCAATTATACTTAATTTATAAAAATTATAATAAAAAACCATAGTATAAACTATGTATATCGAACAAACAATGTGTGATTAAAAATCGGTGAAAGAAATTAAATATTAAAATTGTTATGAATAAGTTAAATCTTAAGATCTTGAAAAAGTCGAACAGCACAAAGTGACATCGAGTTGCCGGTTGTGGATAAATATTTATATATTCGAGTCATTTTACTACTAGTTAGTAATGTAAGTTTAAATTCTATATTTAACACTGAATTATTTATCAAATGTAGGTACATATAATAGCAAACCGGATTTATATATTAAAACTTAAATCTTGCTGTGCAAATGAATAAATGGGGCACATTGAAACTTTATTAAGAGTTTTCCCCTTTGTATCTTTTAAGCGAATATATTCCTCTATTTCAAAATTTGAAGTTTGAATGAAAAATTATAAATAGATAAATTCCAATTTTGTAAATTATTTTATTTTTACAAATCAGAATAAGATAAAAAAGCAAAAGCTTCTGCAAAAATCCCATCATTAATTAGGTATAAAGTTAATTTATTATAATCCGTCTTAATCAATTAGCATAAACAATAATTTCAATTCCCACCTTTTAGTAATTTTTAGTGTAGTATATTGAAGATTATTCCCACAATTTTATTCTATTTAAAAATTCACTTAATATCAAGTTAAAATGACTTGCACACTTTGTTGTACTCTGATTACATTGAAGGAACATTTAAATGAAGAACAATTAATTAATGAATTCTGTGAGATTTTAACCCTCGAGTCTTCTCAATACAAAGAGGAATTCCACCCGAAATTCTGCAATGAATGTTTCAACCAATTGATTTACATTTCTCAAGTTCATACAAGATTGAAAATCCTCCAAGATGAAGTCGAGAAATTTAAAGAAAATGTTAAGTTGTCAATTAGTCAAATCATCCAAGATCCAACAAATCAATCTGAGAATATCTCTTTACGAAATGCAAAAAGGATCAGATCTAAAATGTGCAAAGGTTTTAATTTAATTGACTAACGTATTATAAAATATTACAAGCTATCTTATTTAAAAGTAAAATTATCAAAATAATTTGTTTTATATTTTGAAGATTTAGCTATAATACAACAAGAGTCCACGATCATGAATTCTGTCACAGGAATCCCAAGCGATATCAATTTAATAATAAAAACTGAAATTGAAATTAATGACTGTGAAGATGAATCGTCTAAATTAAGTTTACCATCTCCTAATCAAAATGAAGATTTGGAACTTGAAAATCTTACTGAAGATATCGAGACTCAATCATCTGAAATGTAAAGATTTTATTTTTGTATTTTCATTTTCTTTCGAGCAAATCCGGATTTAAGACTATTTAAGAATCATTAATAATAATTATATTATTTTTTCTTAATTTCAACATAGGAGATCGAATATTTTTGAGAAAAATTTTTCGGATTTAATTTCATTGAAATTGAAAGCCCTGAATGACCATTCATTTGTGAAGATCAAAAGACTTGAAAATATGAGCGAATTGGAAATTAAAAAAGAAATTGCTACTCCTTCACGAGATCATCTTAAGAGAAAGTGCAAATCAACTAATTATCCAAATAAATTGTCAATTGCGTCCATTCCTAAATTGAGAAATATAAAAGCGAATTTACAATCAAAGAAGATAATTGTAATGAAGAAAAAGAAAACAGAAGACTCACTTGATTCCTTGATGTGTGAAGGTTGTGATCAAATATTTACAAATAAAGAAGAACTTCGATCTCATCAATTAGAAATTCATCAAAATCAAATTGTTAAATGTTCAAATTGTCCAAAGATGTTCAAAGACACTTATAGAATGAAATATCATTACCAGTTTCAGCATTTAAGGAAATATAATGCTAAAGAACTAGAAAGAACTATTTGTCCAACCTGTGGGAAATCCGTGAGGAAGAGAGGGTATAATTACACATTAAACTAATAAAAAAACAATTTAAAAGTAACTTTAATTTTTAAATAATTAGTAGTTTGCAAATCTCCGGTAATTCTAAGTAATATGATTCATTCTTTTTATATAATTTTATTTATTATTTTTAATATCTTTTTGTAGTTTTGCAACACACTTTAAAAGCCATGAAGATCTATCACTCAAATGCGACATTTGCGATAAGATTTTTAAAAGTAAAATAACACTGAATAACCATCAGAAAAATCTTCATGCTGGTGAAAAACCCGCTTTTATATGCAAATATTGTGGAAAATCATTAAGTAATTTTTACTTCTTTTAATATTTACATTCAATATATTATCTAATTATTCATTATATTAAACATGTTTTATATAGATATAGAATTCAAAATATAACATTCCTCAATTTAAAATATTAACTATGCAAATAAATTGATCAAGTTTTGATAATTAATTTTATTTGGAATTCACAGCTTCATTTTTAATTATGACACAGCATGAAAAACAAATTCATGAAAAAGAATTTAAATTCAGATGCGAAATTTGTAATCTTGGAGTCCAAGCTATGAATATTTTGAGAGATCACATGAAAATACATGCAGCTCCTTCATATCAATGTCCAATTGCAAGTTGTGGCAAAATGTACAAAGGGACCACAACGCTAAAAGAACACATGAGGGTTCACACAGGAGAAAAACCCCACAAGTGCCAGACTTGTGGAAAGGAATTCAGAATTCTCCAGAATTTGACGCGTCACATGATTTCACATTCTTCTCCTTCGATCCAATGCCAAGAACCTGGTTGTGAAAAAATGTTCAAATTCAAAGACAAAATGGTAAAGCATATGAGGACTCACACTGGAGAAAAACCGTTTTTATGCCCAATTTGCACCAGAGGATTCAGAACAAAAGACCAAATGGCCATTCACCAAACCCTCCACACGCCGCATATAACAAGAGCTGAGTGTGAGATTTGTCGGAAGAAATTCACTCACAAGGCCTATTTGAATCTTCATCTCAATTGGCATAAAAAAGTGGAAGAAAGAGGATCTGGGCGTCCAAAATTAAAACCAAGAAAACAAAAATTAGGCGATCAATCGCTTAATTAAGCAGGAAAAAGTTACTTTTTGAAATTAAGTAATAAAGGATATTCTTTTCGATTTTTTTTAGTAAAGAATATAATAATTTTAAAGTAAAGTTAATTAATTGTTGATTCAATTCTAGATTTTTAATTAAAATTTGAATTGTAAAATAATTAAAAGTGTAGACACAGAGTCTAAAATGTTTTTGTTTAATTAATAAAAATATGAAATATGAAAAAGTCGTGGAGCGTCGAGATTCTGCCACTCTCATTCCTTTGATTGAAAAATGGATTCTTCCCGGGTCTACAGTTCACACCGACTACTGGAAGGGTTATAACCCTTTGCGCGAGGACCCCGCTTTTACTCATTTTTAA
>VJMY01001232.1:0-16227 GCA_009869795.1 Neelides sp. FZ-2019 | reverse complement strand
ACACCGTACTGTATTTGGTCTCTAGCGGTTATTCCCATACGCCGGAAGTTCTTCGAACGTCAGCGGTCCTCTTGGATATTCTCAGCCGAACGCAGTCCCCTCAACAGAAATCAGATTCACGAGCCTTGGTCCACTGGCAATGCTCTCAGATTTGGGAAAGGGATTTTACAAAGACTACAAGAAGAAAAAGAACAAGAAACACAAAGCGAAGCAGTTGCTCAAACAAGTCCATGCCTCCTACCCTTTCAGAAACTCTAGAAAGAGAGAAAGACAAGAAGTTCCAAATCCACCTTCAAGATTCCCAAATCCAAACACCGAAGATGAAGGCACGGATATTAACATAGACATCGACTATTCTAAATTGAAAAGAGGATTTTAATTCACTTTGTCAAAATTAACATTTTTTTAATTTTTTTATTTGTCACAAAAATTTTAATGAGTGGATGCTAATTTAATATGAAAATGTGAATGAATGCCCCATAATACATATTTTGATATTTAAGGCTAATGGAACTTTACTTCACATCTATCTACCAATATTATTTAAGAAATTCTTTATGTAATGTTTTTATGATCATTGAGAAAATACTTTAATTATTCATCACCTTTTATTTCACTTCATTGATCAATTATTTTGGTTCTACTACTTTAATTCGCCCCGGCATAGCATGCGGCACCGTCACAGCCAAAATTCTTGTAAATAATCTTTTATAAAGCATGAAAATAAGAGCAAACGCAAATATAAGATTTTGAGACTCATTCTTGTGTTAAATTAAACAACGAATTTGAGTTAAACGGCTGTAAAGTCAAGTAGTTGTTCATTAGAATACAGAAGCTTTTAGAGTGGAGTCACAAAGGGGCGTCAAAATTTTTTTAGCCTTTCGTCTTTTTCTTCAATTCTTCTGGATCTTGTGAATAAAGGAGTCGCTAACCTTATAAGTTCGTATAATGTATTTGGTCTATATCTTCTTCTTTCCGTCGCAGCTGAAGAGTTTACAAAGGGAAATTGCGTGCAGCCTCAAGAATCATGATTTGTCAGCAATTCTTCCGGGGGAAAACACATTAACAATTTCAACAGCTATCTCTTCCACCTCTTTCTAGCACCAAATTAGTTAAACACAGTAGCTTATCAAGTTAAGACTTATTTATTTTTCATGTTTATCGGCAATTTTATTAGCAATTTAATAATATTACATAAGTAATTTATATTAAAATTAAGTAAAATTGTCTTAACGAAACATTGAGACATCTGTTTTATAATAACTAAATTGGCTCGTGTTGTTGAATTCTTCAATCGAAGCCTCGACTTTAATGTAAATCAGATTCCATTATGATCAATACTCCTTTTAGAGATTTTTCGGAATCTTTCAGTCATTCTAATAGTGTGTCTCATCAAGTTGGTTTTCTATATGCATCAATATTTTCGACGTTAACACTTCTTTACTTTTTGGCAAATAATAATAAAAGAGCCGAAGAAAGCGAGATGAGATCAACAATTCTTCCTGGATTTGGTATATTTTCTTTTGCCATATACTCTCAAATATCATATTTTTTATATTAAAAATTTTTTTTGCTTTTAATTTTTTTCATGCCGCTAATGCTTAATACCAATATTAACTCATTATCAACTTATTAACAATTTGTATTTTATAATAGGTCTTTTTGGTGATCGTGTAAACGAATTTGTTGAAATTTTTCTAGACTCGCTTGCAATCTACGTTCATCAGTATATTCATATTTTGACAAGAATTTTAATATTTATCTAACACATTAAACCAACTGATACTATATGATAGTTCATACTATTTAATCATTAATTTCCCCCAGAATAAATAATTTAGTTTCCCGAATTCTTTGTCAATTCTTACTTTTACAATATTTTTATTATGAACTCGTATAATAATCACATTAACATTTGCTATCCTTTTTAGTGATAAGAAATGGGATTGTCAAAGAAAACTTTTATGTGAAGCAAACCAGAGAGCATCTTCATATGGAGTAATTCATGGAATTCTCATTTATTTTTCATCTCTTTTCGTTTCTTTTTGGCTTCGAGACCAAAGAGTTTCTGAAAGTATGGAAGCAATGAGAAAGGGACGACAAGGCCAAG
Organism: Neelides sp. FZ-2019; assembly: GCA_009869795.1. NCBI lineage: Eukaryota > Metazoa > Arthropoda > Collembola > Neelipleona > Neelidae > Neelides > Neelides sp. FZ-2019. Next base: position 14,117 of record VJMY01001232.1, on the reverse strand, counting down.
ATTGTTCAACTAATTATCCTATGTGTCCATTTTCCTTGTAAAGATTAGTTTTAGATTCTAATTTGATCGTAATTTAATAAATTATTTAATATAATAAAATGCCAGTTCAATGAATTTTATTATTAGCTAAGTTTAACATATAATATATATTGTATGGAATGTACTTTTATATATAGAGTCTAATCGTAAGATTTCGCTCTGCTGACTGCTCACTGTATTATATTATAATAATCAGAATGATGTTTCCGGAATTCGTTTAGAATGATAATATTGGATTTAAAGTCTAATCGATCGACTAAATAAACGTGTATTAAAAAAGATCTTATGAAGATGAGTTTAAATAATATTCTACATAATATTACAATTTACAATGCATAATATCATAATGAATTATGATCGAGTGTGAGTGAACCTGCCATTCACTACATTGCCAAAACTATTCCCTATATTTTATTATTTTGAAGTATTCGGGCATTGGGTGACATTGCATATTGCTTTCCATTATTCCATAGAGGAAAGGACATCTCGACGCATTGGTTGTTTTTTTTTGTGGCGCGGGACAAATATTTACAATACAAAGAAATCTCAAGCTAAGGCCCAACTTGTGCAAGGATAAGAAAATAAACTCAACTTCATATCATGCAAATCTAAAATCCGCAAGCTTCACAAATACTTGTGTCAAACCATAAAATTATTAACTTATTAATTAAAGAAGAAAACCTAATTATTTATATAATTGCATTGAGTACTTAAAGGTAATAGCTTTATATCATGTGCGTTGTACAAATTATATAACTTTAATTAACCCAACCATTCAATTTGGAAGTGTCTCAACAACTAAAGGTAAATTATGCCTAGTTAGAATGCCTAGCTTAAAATACCTGAATTATTATAATGTGAATATTTGATGATTTGAGAGAACAAGAAATAAAAGGCTAATTACTTTTATCATTTTATAAATGTAGTGTCAAAATGAGTGGCAGAGGAAGAGAATTCACTTCTTCAACGCCGGCTAATCCAATGCGGCATCCATCGAATCCGCCACCCATACGAAGAAATATGATTACAATTACTTCTCGTGCCAATTACCGGTCAGGAATGAATTTGACGGGAAACATTTCACCAATTCGAAATACATCAACGACCAATAGATTTGAGAATACAATTGTCCAGGATGATGGGGGTGGTAAATTGGTGAATCAAGATGATTCTTATTATCCTATCCCGACCAACTATCAGGATGAAGTCTCACAGGAATCACAAAAGGAGCTTCTTCATAGGTCATTGCTCACCATATTTAAGTTTTATGAATTAGAAGGGAAAAAACAAAGGAAATCCCAAAAGCAGACAAATATGATCAAAGAGACCAAACCGTCAGCTACCACTACTTCAACGAAGACAAGAGTTCAATTATCCCAGAACTCATCGACAGTCTATAAAAGCCCAGTGCTTTCAAGGAAAAGAATTCAACAGAGTTTTGAAGAAGTAAACTTCAAGCCATCAAAGGTGTTTATAAGTTCTTAAAAATATTAATCTTTTTTATTGTTACTTGTATATAATAACGCACTCATATCATTTTTGTAATAACGCAAATAATTATGTAAATATACATTTATTAAACTTTAGACAATGTTTGATGCTGTCAACATCGACGCTTTCTTTCAAATTCTTAGTGTTTGCTTCAAGATCATTTCTGCTTCCCGATTTCAATTAACTTTTCGAGATATTTGGCCAATACATGAAAAGAAACAGGAAGGTCTTTTTCGTCGTGAGGGATTAGCCTGGATGAAAGACATTATTAGCGTAAGTTGAATTTTTTATTAAATTAATATTTAGGTAGATATTTCATAAATAAATGCATTTAGTAAAAAAAAATGCTAAATTAATGAATGCTTTATTTCAGAGTAATCCAGAATATTTTAAAAACTTGAATTTGAATACGCTTCCTGGGTTGTTTGTTACTCCTACTGGACATCGTTTATATGGATTGCTCAACATGTTTACTGATTATGTGCTGTTCATCATTTCAGAAAGACTGAGTAAAGAATATCATTTTATTTTTTAAATGTTTATATTATTTATTGAAAATAAATTTCTGTATAAATTATAAAACTCAAACTTGTAGGTTTAAACTGTGTGAAAAAACCAGAGACTGAAGATTTCCAGTCGACAAAACGAGAACTCACAAAACTTCAACATTCTACTGATAAGAACAAGAATGATCTCGCTAAGAACAATGAAGCATTAGAATTTGCCAAAAATATGGTTGTTGATTTGAATAGGTAATATTAATATTGATTTCAAAATTCATATCAAATATAACAATGAAATGAATTATTAAAGCATTTAAACTTAAATAATTGACTATCAAATTGTCTATTATTTTTAGGGACAAGGTGCTCAAATCAAAAGCTCTCCAAGAAGAAGTTTCTCAGAGTTCACAAGTAATTTTGGGATTCATTAAAGAGAATCCACGTTGCTTTCCACAAAATGCGATTAAACTTTTGGAAAATCAGATTCAATTAGTATTTGATCATGTTTCTTCGAAATATTTGGGCGTTCCAATTAAAGAGCTTCCAGACAACCCTCTCGAAGAAGGTAATTTTTAACAATTTTGTAACATTTTTTATCAATAAAACGTGAAGTGAAAACATTGAAAGTGTTTAGGCTATTGTACAGAACAAATTGCAAAATGTTAAATTATAAAATTTACAAAAATTATGATAATTGACTGATTTTTATTATAGTAATCAACTCCCAAATATTTCCACAAATTGATGAAACAAAGGCCAAATATGATAAAATCATCTCTGAATTTACTACGAAGTATCAAAGGCTTTGGGAATTGCTGAATATTTATCCAAAATGGAAACCTGAAATATTAGACTGCAATGATCTTTTATCGGACGCTGAAGACGCTGATGTTAGCATCAATATTTCATTACATTTCTCTATCCTTGAATGCAAAATGCAAATCATTAATAACCTTACAGTTCATGAATGAAATACACATTTTATTCAAAATCAATAATTTGTATTATCTCTTCAGGATTCTAGAATAAAATTGGATCTCGGGATGTTCTTCATTGAAACAGCAAAAGGTCTCGAAGAAGTCAAAACCAAAATAAGTTCTTGGGCATTCGATCGGACATCAATGCTTTTAGTTGAGGATCTAAAACGAACCATTAATTCTATCGTAAATAATCAATTGAAGAAATATGAGGAATTTGAGCCAGAACTTGTTCAATTACAAAAAGAAACCATTTTGCAAAGAAGAGTTCTTGAGATGAAGATGATGCAAAATAATTGGGTTAATCAATTTAATTTGCCTGAATCTGAGCTAATCAATCAATTAAAAAGTTTGACTCCTCTGGAGCCATTAAATCTGAGAGCCAAAACTGGGTTTACGCCAAGAGTAAACTCGTTTTTGCAGTCGAGATTCGAAAAAGGTTTGTTTTCTTTTATCTTCAGCCATTAATCCTGTTTCAAAATCAGAGTGAAAATGAGGATAATTACTAGTAATTACTATTTGCATTAATTACTATATATATATGATGATTTTTAATGATATTTTAGGCAACGAATCAATGTTTGATAAGAAAACGACCGTGCCAAGAGAGAACTTGAACACTCCTATCACAAAACTATCTTCCTTTTTCTCATCCATGAGGCTCGACACAACCTTGAATCCACAAACTAACACGTTATCACGAATGGATCGAAACTCTAACGACACAGATGCTTCTATTGTATTCTCATCCTTGAATTTGAACACAAATTTGAATCCACAAACTAGCACGTTATCACGATTGGACCGAAACTCTAACGACACAGATATTTCTATTGTATTCTCATCCTTGAATTTGGACACAAGCTTGGATCAACAAACTAATACGTCACAAATTGACCGAAATCGACGAACCTCCATCCTTCACGTGCCATCTTTCACAAATCTTAATGAACCGCTGTCAGTCCCGAATGAAGCGTCAGGATCCACGACGTCGCCAAAGAAAAGAAATTCTTCTCGTCGCAGTAGCATGCACTTGAATTTTCACACAATCCCTGAGGATGAGGTGGACACTACTCAAGTTACTCGTTCCTCTCAAGATGCCTTAAACTTAAAAATGATCATCAGCTCAGTCAACAATTCTTTGGCTGAAGAGGACATGTCAGTTCCCACCGATCGAATGGCCAACTCTGAATCAGCTAATACGTCACTTGTCGATATGTGGAAAAATGAGTTGGGAATCGAAGATATGTCCCAATCCAAAATTCAATTTGATTCAGATTCAGATTGAACTTTTAGAATGATCTTTATTGTAATGATTATACTTAATTTAATATTCAATTATGTACATGAGCTTATTTAATTTATTTTCATCATGTATTTCCCGTTTCTTAATATTTTGAGTATGAAGTTCCAATATAATTCCTTCTTGATATACTTATAAATACAATATTTTTAATATAATACTACTTCATATAATATATTTTTCTAAATATGATACCTACATAGATTTAAATACTATTTTCAGTAATATTTCATTCTTCTATACAACCAGAGATATTTCAATTTCCAATACTAAATAAGATACTTTATTATAAAGTTCAGTATTAGAACTTCTCGTTCATTGTCATTACTCAATAAGTAAGGTTAGGAGTTTTATAAATCCAATACATAAATGAATTGGATAAAAAAAATTTTTTAATTATTTATTTACTAAATCGAGATTTTTAGGGATTTCATAGAAAACTGTGATATGTACTAAACTTAATTAAATAGTTTAAAACTTTTTGACTTATTTTAACCTAGAGTTCTAATTTATTGTTTTGGTTATGCACTTCAACCACTGAGGGTTAAAAATTATATTTCAGTTTAGTAATTAATTATCAATAAAAGACGGTATGCATTAAGCTGAGTATTCAGACCCAATAATATAGCGGCCCTATAGGGGACCCTATAGCATTTCTATATAGCTTTTGGGGCCCTTGTTGCCATTTATTTCCCAATAATTCTCAAAATCTTGATCATATTTTACTTTTAGCAATTTCACGTTATAATTGCATAGTAAGTGCATGTCGACTTTTTAATGAAATTGCACTTTTTCTGAGCAGATTTTTGTGCTTTTTCAGATGGGTATAGTTTAATTCTTGGCTTCTTGCGTATTACTCGATTAACATTTAAGTAATTATTCGATTTTCACATATTTTAACTTGCTTATATCTTCTTTATAATACACACTACAAAAATTTGAATTTGAACTTTTTTAAAGGTCTGATTATGATGAACAACTATCACAATTAGATTGCTATAAAAATCTTTTTGTTATCAAACTTATTGCAATTTTATAAAATGCTATATTTTAATGAGAAAATTTGGCAACGCTGTGTGGGCCTGAAAACTTAGCTTAATGCATACCGTCCTTTATAAAGTGCAATAAATTATACATGTAAGTTGAATAATTGATTAATGTTCGATTTTAGTCAGGCAATTTATTTATTGTATTTTTCAATTCCGTCGATTAAATACAGATTTATTGAATATTGCACTCATCTTATTTTCAGATCTTTAAATCCCGAATGGCATCAATTGAGCATCTTCTACAAGTTTTCAAAAACATGCGCATCATTATTAAACACTTTATCAATTTCGAGTTTTTTCACCTCTTTCCTTCTTCTTCGATCCCTGTGATATAGTTAAGCAGGTCAATCTGAGTGACAATGCCAATGATCACTTCCTTTTTCTTTTCGTCGAGTAGTGCCCCTTCATCTAAAGTTACTATTAATTAGAATGATCTTTAGGTAAATAAGATAGGGTTTTGAATCTTCATACATTGCATTTGAGTATGAACAACGAGAGCAAAGTGATCGCTTTGAAGAATATGCGAGAGCTTTCCAAGTGTCATGTTCAGAGTAACTTTTTTAAACTGACGATAAAGTGCGGCTTCTACAACATCTTTGGGCTCTAATTTCTTTGACAAGACCCTCGTCATGAGACTTCCAAGAGTTATCACTCCTAAAATGACTCTACACACCCATTCCGTTCATTTAATTATTTTTTATAGTAAATTAGATTATTTAATATTAAATTGTATTCTAATTTTCAAATCGCTATAAATTGTCAATTTTAAAATGTAATTTTATGAACCCTTCTTTATCAATGACAGGCATTTGGTCGAATCCCTTTTTCTTCATTATATCGATTGCATCTTGCACCTTGACATTTGGAAGGACTGTGAGCGGAGCCTCAAGTTTCAAATGAGAAACCGTCGTATTCCACCAACAGTACTGCTCTGTCAAGTCTCTTTCCGGGAGGAAATCCCTCTGTGTCATCCATTGGTCGGACAGGAATTTGGTCATGTAGTTTCTCACTCCGTCAGGTAAAATGACCACGCATCGCTGTCCCTCTGTTAGCCCAGCATCTTCAATGGCCTTTAAAGCTGCAAACAACGCAGATCCACTGCTTCCACCGCAAAGGAGTCCTTCTTCTTTTATCAACCGTCTGGCCATTGGAAGCGACTCCTTGTCATTGCATTTGTACCATTGGTCAACAACTGTCCTATCTGTATAGAAGGAAATACGACAAATATTCAAAACCAATTCATTTTTATCTTCATAAATATAAATATTTATGTAATTTGAGTAATACAACAAAAATTACAAAATTATATACAGGGTCACCAGCCAAAACTACAAATACCACAACAATATGCTATATATCATTCGAAAGAGCGTCAAAAGTTACATTACTGACATAATTTTCATTAAAATATTCGAATGTTTAAATATTTTAATAGTTGAGATTAAAAATGGAAGCAATCATTATGGCAGCAATGATTTTCGGAATTTTCCTATCAATTTATATAACAAAAATTAAAATTATTGAGTAAATTAATGTTCTTAAAGAGCAATTACTACATTCAATTAAGTTTTCGCACTTAGTGCGCATTATTAAGACATTAACTTTTCTGCATTTTTAATTCTGTGTTAACTCATATCAGATTAATACATTTCAAAATGCCCTCATAAAATTCGAATATTTTAATGAAAATTATGTCAGTAATGTAACTTTCGAATGGTGCATAGCATATTGTAGTGGCATTTGTAGTTTCGGCTGTAGACCCCTGGACAAGACTAACTGGTGAGCCAATCTAATATCCAATCTTTATAAAATCCATAAAAATGATCATTCTGCTGAATAAATACCAAGAACAGTGGGAAGGAAATCGTATCCAATTCCTTCGACTTCATACGTCGTAATTGAGCTTTCGTTCATGCTATCAGGATATGCCAAAATGGAGCCTTCTGGATCAACACCCACCACTTTGCAACCCTTGCATTTTTCCTTTATTTTCTTCCCAATTCCAGTTACGGTTCCTCCAGTCCCAGCTGTGCATACAATCATGTCCAGTTTTCCATCGCATTGGTTCAGAATTTCTTCGGCTGTTCCATCATAATGGGCCAATGGATTCCCTGGATTCCGATACTGCGAGAAAAATAATTCACAGTGAGTGAAGATTCAGGCATGTGACATTCGAGAAGATAGAGAAAGAGATAAAAGTATGTCTATGACCAACAACCATCAAACCATCATCCATGAAATATGAAAGAGGGGCAACCTGATCAGGAATGAAGGAGTCAGGGATTTCTCTGTTGAGCCTCTGAGCGACTGAAATGTGACTCTCTGGAGAGTCGAAGGTCGCAGATGTTGGAGTTCGAACAATTTGAGCTCCAAGGGCATGGAGAGTATCTGCCTTCTCACTCGACATCTTCTCAGGCATTACAATGATGCATCGATAACCTTTCACTGCCGCAGCCAACGCCATTCCGATCCCTTTGAATTCAAAAATGCACTTTTATTATTCATATCCTTCCTTGGGTCTTTTTCCTCCTTTCTCCAACCTGTATTTCCACTCGTTGGTTCAATGAGAGTAAAACCCGGCTTTATTACTCCGGCTTTTTCCGCATCCTCAATCATTCTCAATGCGATTCTGTCTTTCACGCTGCCGCCCGCATTGAAGTACTCACACTTGACCACTATTTTAAAAAGAAAAAATTGATTATATTGAACTATGACTTGATAGACGGTAGACTTACAAACTTCGCATTTTATTCCTCTTGATTGAGGTATTTTATTCAAGCGCACCAGAGGAGTATTTCCAATGTAGTGGAGGATGTCAGGCAAGATCTTGGGCAAAGGACCCCTTTAAATATAATGAAATTCTGATATTCTTAAAAATCCTTTTCTTTCAATTCCTTTATTAAATTTTAAACAAATTGAATGAATAAATACCTTGATAATGTCATATGCGGCGACTTATTTTTGTCGGCTGAGAGACTCCACGTACACTTGCTCGGCAAATCCGGCCGGATAAACTCGGAAGGAATTGAAGTCATGTTTTTTAAATTTTCCTAAAAATGTTTATATTTTAGCAATGATTGTATATAAATATGAAAGTAGAATTTAATCAAAATTTATGGAAAAAGCGAAAATAACACGAGTACCTTTTCACCCAACTGGAGTTAAAGAGAAGCAGATGGAGAAAGAGGGGAAATGAGTTTCTGCGTATACGTCTGTGAATTCGTTGCGTTTTAGGAAAGGAAAGATCCTTGAATTACGTGATATGCAAACCATGCTGGTCACTGTTATAGCAGATGCTTTTAATACACATGTCTGGAAGTTTGCTTACTATTTATTATGCTTCATACGTAATAATTTTTACTTGTATGTAAGTTTATGAAACCAAAAACAGAGTTGAGTATGACTGTGAAATGTGGCTAACAAATATAATGTTAATCATTAAAAAGTAACAATCTCACAAACTCGATAAAGTCTACTATACAACGTCTCACTCAAGATGTATTTGTATGTATGATAGTTATTTAAGTCGAGTTATAAACTAACCTCGGCATTAATAATTTTTCAGAGAAAGAGTTTAGAAACCCTTTGAACATACGTGATTGTTGTTTGTGGTGAGTGCGGTTAAACAGTTAGATATTTATAATTAAATCAATAATCAAAAATTCTTTATGGTCCAATTAATAAATTTTGTGATAGTTAATATTATAATATTCCATGAAATATATCCAAATTATTATAGACTAAACAACTAGTTCTTAATAATTTTTTTATTGAATGAATTTAGAAAAACAAAGTATAGCCTTACATACATAATTCGTATATTAGCCATTTTTAACTTTTTAACTTAATGTCTCCTTATGCGTATGTTAGATATAAATATTAGAAGTAATTAGATTGATAAATATTTTTTAAAGTAGAATTACCAATTTACATAACATTACCAATTTTTTGAATAAATATAGATTTTCACATTTCAGGTTGTCAATACGGTGCGTACTAGACATTTCATGATGAAAGATGTAATGAAAGCAATGAGACATTATGAAAGAATATTTCTTATGCAATAAGTAAATATAAAAAGTATCTTATATCAAGCAGAATAAGTTTCAATGCTTCAAATTGTATGTTATGATATGTTAAATAATTTATTTGCACTTTGGAAGCTTTCACCTTTCTTTAGCAAATGTAAAAATCCCTAGAATGATATGCCGTTTAGATAGGAATTTTAACCAATACTAAGAATTATATAATGTGAGTGTAATTAATAAATTAAAGAATTATAAAAATAGAATATGCTTTCATGTCCAAGTACACGTCCAGAGAGTCAATTCATAATTATAGTTTCACTCTGGGTTGATTTTTCTATTTAAAAACTATAAAAGTTATTCATTAGAATAATATAATACATAGACATATTATTAGATGTGGAGTGAATGGATGGGCATGCAATAAATACAAAATACCAAACAATTGTGTATGGATTATGTATGAGAAAAATTGTTCTTTATTAGATAAATTGTTTATTAAGATATTTTTTGTAAATTCAATTAGAAATGTGTATACATATTTAATTAATAACAGAAATATGTGAATATTTGCGAGCGAAACTAAAAAATGTATAATCATAAGACTTGCGTATTTACATCAAATTTATAAATAATTGAACGATAAGCATCGGGTATGTAATCTATTATAGATATTATAGTATATAGTGCTTAAACAAAACTTCATTATGTGAACATTTGAACTTAATTAATCGAGTCCAAATTTTATTTCACAAGCATCCGCGTTCAATTTCAACATAGTATATCTCATGTAAAAAACATTATTTCTATAAGTAAAAGCTAATAAGACATTTCTTTAAAGTTTTAGGAGTATCTGACAACAGAAAAGCATTATCGACATAGAGCAATTAAAATAAACAATTGCTATTCACAGAAAGCAATTTAACTTATATATTATATAACATCTTTTCAATAAAAGAACACTTTCGTTTACCGGAAGAATTGACTATATAATATTTATATTAAGTTTAATTCACATTCTCAATTATGCAAATTCTCACCCTTAAATCTCCTTTAAATACTTGGGTTAAATTAGGTACACAATAAACGAGTATCATACAGTTGTTTGTGAGTGTATAATATTAACATAACATCAAGGAACATAATAAAAATCTAAGTTAAAATCAAAGGGACGGTGTTAAAATTATGTATAATTGATCAACTTTTTAAATTTTTTTGTTTAATAAAATAAATAGTGAACTTATAACGAATATTTTAAATAATATATAATTAACCGTATTCAAGATATTTGGTATTTTGACCATTTGAGTTTAAAAATCGAGCATAGTTTACAATATTTCGACGAAACGCCTTTATTACTCATATGAAATAGTAATACACATGTGTAGTAAAGGTGTGTCTTGATTAGCGACCAAGATAAAATTGAAAGGCTGAACATTTTTAGATTATAAATTCTTTAAGTCTTCTGTAGCAAATTTCAATTCCATTGTAGCATTCTTCACTTATCTATCAAATTAAAAAGATAGCGTTAGCTTGTAACATTGTCATTCAATTTTTAATATGTATAAAAAGTTCTTTGGAGCTTGAAAAGAGTAAATATTATGCTATTTTAGTTATATAGGTCAAAAATCTTATCGAGGTAGGCGAAAGTAAATAAGTATTAGGCCATTGGGTGATAAAAGGGTGAATATGGTTTATCAACACTATACCTTTCCGAAATTGAGGAAACCGTGTGGAAGCGAGTTGAGAATATCTAAAGTGACGGGGATTCCGTTGTCTCTGAGCCGCTTTCCGAATTCCACACAGTCGTCAAGGCAGGGATCAAAGACGGTGGTCTGGAGAAAAGGTTTCTTAATATACATTACCACTTTCCGCAAAGATTGCCTTGAGGATACGTAGGGAATGGCATGTTTATAAGAATTGGTGGTCCAAAACTCACCAGAATGGATGTAGGAGGAAATTTGCGAATCAGAGAATCGGGTGCGATAAGTGGTGATAGATGATATTCATTTCGCGGGATGTTCACCCCTGTGAGCTCGTCGAGGATGAGAGTCGTGAATTTCCTGCTGCAAGTTTCTTTGTAGTTCTCCTCAGCTTCCCAATCTCCTTCGACAAGAGAGCCTGGGAGGTCCGCGAGCGAAGGATCAAATGTCTTCCCCAAATATGCTGCAGATATCAGGTAAAATAATATCTTACATATTTTTCATCCAATTTTATTGCTTGTCAAATCCTCAACTCCTCATGTGCGCTCAAGGCTTTCACACGAATTCTTTTATATAGAGATACCTCCCAAACAGGCAGCGAGAGCCGGGTACGGAATCAACGGATCAGCCAGGCTCAAAACCCTTGCTGGCGAAACGGCCGATTCTATCAAAACTGGAGCATACACAATGAAGAGGCCGTCGGGAATTCGGAGCCCGAGCTCAGCACAAAGGATCGTCACTCCAGTCAACATTAAACCACCGGCGGAGTCACCTTCACAAACCACAATTTTATTACCAAATCCCCAACTGAGATTAAAGCGATCATTTTTTCCCTTACCAGCAAAAATGACTCTCTCGGCTGTGCTCCCGAGCAAGTGAGCATTCTCCAATGCCCAAAGATACGCGTAGAAGGTTTCATGGAGAGCTCGTGGGTAGGGAGCTTCCGGAGCGAGAGAATAATCCACGGAGACGATGGGAGCTCCGACGCCTTTGGCCCACGCTTTCAGGTAAATGAGGTGAGAATTGGAGCTCTGGGCCACGAAGCCTCCGCCGTGGCAATGGATCTATGTATAAAGCAAATAGTATATTTAAATAGTATACCAAATAGGTAAAGTAATATTTCTTATTATTATTATGCTCCTCGTATGATGTTAACGAGGAAAGGGCAATGACAAAGAAAGGTTCAAAGGGAGTTACCACAAGAGTCCGTGACAATTCGGCAGTGGAGTTGTTTCCACTACAAACGGACCCAGCTCTCATTTTGTGAGAAATGAGTCGAAGCATGATTGGCTTGATCCCAATGTACTGATTTGGTGGCAGAATGGTCAACTTTTTCTTTGAAACCGTCTCGACTCGTAACTTTGTGGGAGGAACTGAGATTTCTAGGTTTGACTCCACAGACTCCCCCAGGCAATTCGAAAATATTTTCACGAATCCTATTAAAATTTTTAGAAAAAGTTTTGAATTTTCGCATTCACCGCATCACTTTTCACATCACTTTTTACTCATATGCTTATGAAATTCCTTTTGTAAAGTATATTACGAACTATTGAATCGAACCTCTTTCCTGAATGAGCCAAAACTCTTTGAAGAAGTTAAGTGGGTCTTCTGCACAAATTCTTGAAATTCTGTCGGCTCTCTCACATGGATTTCTCCAATAATGGAAAACTATGAAAGAATCCCACATTTCAATCATCTAATAAATATCATATTTGGAATAAAATTCAATGGTAAATTTTCTTACAAGCATTCGAAGATGTTATGTATGATTTGATCGTGCTTGCACTTTTGTATATTTCCGAATAGGATGCCATCAACGTTGAAATGAATCTAAGGGGTCCCCTGATCGATTTGCAATACTAAATACAAAATTTCAAATAACATTAGGTCAATTGCTGAATTAAAATTATTATATCAAATATCATTAATTAAGAATTCATTGGTAGAGTAGGAAAACTTGACATTCAATAATGAGGAAGTGTACCTGAAAGCCAAGAAGACGGCCATGAAATCCAACAACATTCTCCCTTTCCTTCGACATGGAAATGAGTTTGTCGAGAGCTTCCTTTGATGAAGTGAAAAGAGAGTCTGATTTGGATGCGGATACGAAATCATTGAGGCAAGTTAAGACAACGAGCATTATTCTGAATATCCTCATCCAGTCGATCAATTTCCTATTATAATTTAATAATGTCATTCTCATTAACAATTATTCAGAGCTAACTGTAAAGATATGTGGATAGGATGAGATAATTAGAATTTTATTCTTAAATAGATTACAAAGACAATTTCTTAAATAGTAGGAGCATCAGTGATTTGGGTTAAATATAATGTTATTAAAGACATTTAAAAAAATTAATCTTCTTATAAGGATTAAATAGTATTTATGAATGTTGAGCACATGTTGAAGATTAACTTACTCGAACATCTCAACATGAGTGGAAGGACTGAAAATCCTGTTTTTGTCATTAATTTCACTTGTAAGATACAAGCATTTTGTAACAGCACTTCTTACAACGTAGACATTCGTACGGTATCCATTCCCTGGTACGGATTCATCAAAGTCGTAACGACTAAGATGAGGAGTTAACCGGTCCACAAGGAGCCGAAGCTCGTTTACAGATTTAAAGCATTCTTCAATTACTTTTACTAGCTCGAGTTCCTCCCTGAAAGAGAAATGAATCATCATATTTACATTTATGAATTTGTATATTTTGCAAATTAGCAAAAATAAGATATTAGGAGTATTATGTGTGTGTATTTAGCGTTATAAAACATTTTATCTTTAAACTTTATTCATTCAATTCAGTTATCAAGTGTGATTTATTTTTCATGCTTCTAATCTAAACTGGAATTTGGAATTGAAACAATTATTTTAATGTTAGCAAACATCTAACAGGTGTCAATCAATTTTGGTGTCCTGTGAAAATTATAATTCACATCTTTCCTCGACAAATAAAAATATATGCGACATTAATTTAAAATACCTCGTTGATTTAAATTCATTCATATTTATTTTATTTTTGT
>VJMY01001231.1:0-16248 GCA_009869795.1 Neelides sp. FZ-2019 | reverse complement strand
TGCAGATTTCTTATTTGGCATTTACACTTGATTGCAACACATTTATTAACTATAATTGGTATTTGATAATTTACTGTTAGAGATGATCAATTGAATATTACAATTTGCACGGCGATGAGCTCCGGCAATAAATTGTAATATTTGAGTTTTATATTTATTTTTAAACAAGATCAGGAAGTCTTTTGTGCGCAATGAGAAGGTGTTTCGGAGGCGGAAGAATGAACCCAGCTCGAGGACTTAAATCTGGGGATGGGGAATTTGGATCCAAAGAAAAGGAGAAATTTTGCAAAATCCCAGCAAAGAACAGGTAGAATTCCACAAGTGCCAGACTCTCTCCTGGACACATTCGACGACCAGTGAAGAACGGAATCAAATGTTCATCCTTCCGGAATGATCCGTCTTCATTGATAAACCTCTCTGGTCTGAATAATTCCGGATCGCCCCAATACTCAGGATCGTTGTGAACATGATAGAGATTAGCAAGGAAAATGGAGCCTTTTGGAAAGAATAATCCTTCCCATTCCAAATCGCGTAATGTGGTGTGGAAAAGACCCAACGGAACCTAAATTCAGCAAATGCATAAAATTAATTTAAACAATTGCAATATCATACTCTAATCAATGGGGAAATGACATACTTATGCAACTCATTGTTTCTAATGCATGTAAATCAGAGGTCGGCAGGACTCACGAAAAGCTCTCCCAATATGGCGGGTGAAGGTCGTAAAACCTCTCTTTGGCTCACCTCACCTCAGAGGTGATCAAAGAAAAGGTGAGAGACTCTCAATCTCTCATCTCTCCTATATATTGGAATAGGGAGAGGTGAGAGGATTGTGAGAGAAGAGAGGAGAGGAGTCCTTCCTCCTGAGAGAGGCATGTGAGAGAAGAGGAGAGGAGAGGAGTCCTTCCTCCTGAGAGAGGCATGTGAGAGGAGAGGAGAATCTCTCCTGGACAATCCTCTCACGAGAGGAGAGGCTCTCATCTCTCCCGTGAGTCCGCCGACCTCTGATGTAAATAGTACTATACCATATAATAGATGTCTTAAATTAATTCGTTTTTTGTATATATTATAATATACTCTATTACTAATATTTCGATTTCTAGTTTTTCTAGCATGTGTTGCAGATTTCTTATTTGGCATTTACACTTGATTGCAACACATTTATTAACTATAATTGGTATTTGATAATTTACTGTTAGAGATGATCAATTGAATATTACAATTATAAATAAAAAAATTAGCAAAGATGAAATGAATGTGCTAAAGAGGTATGAATGACAGTTTCCTTACCATTGAAGACTTTCTTAAAACTTCGCACATGGTAGCTTCTGTGTAAATCATTCTGTATTCATCAAAATAATTAGAAATTCACACAAGCTTGTAAACACTTTACCATGAAAGCTTAATGAATTCTATGTATTTAAGCTTCTGAACATAAGGTGTATCCGTTCTACAATACTTAATTAGTATTCAAGTAAGAGTAAGAGTGAAAAGGTCATTTACTGAGGACGATCAGCCAAAGTTGGGAGACGTTGCGTCCCTACAATGCGATCAATTTCTTCGTGAATCTTTGCTTGAATATCAGGCCAATAGGCCAAGTAGAGAAAAGTCCAAGCCAACGTCGAACTCATCGTGTCACTCCCAGCAAAGAAGATGTCGATGACGGTGTAAAACACATTCTTCACTATAAATACATATCATAAGAATAAATAGTAATTTTATTACACACGCACACGGTGGAATATATGACTTGGTATATTTTTTTAATACAATTTAAATAAATAATGTATTTATTTCAATGAAATTAACCTTGCAAATTCTTAAATCGTTAAATGTTGCTCTTAGCACGTTAAACTCATTTAAAATTCAATGAAGCATATGCCTTTAGTATTGTTAATATCATATCCACATACCCATTTGTACTATTAGATGGAAAAATATTGAAATACCTACATTTAAATATATTAAAACAATATACGAATAAATTTAGAAACGACTCACTTCCTGTATCTTTGTAAAACATAGACTTTTCATCCGTAGTTGAGTAGATTTTGGTGAGGGCGTGGTCAATGAAATCTTTTTCATCTCCAGCCTTGTAGTTCTTGATGTGTTTCTCCATAATGTCCCTTGCTAGGTCATTCGGAGCTTCAAAGTATTTGAGCCCCTTAGCATAACCAGATAATTCTGGAAAAAACTTTGCTAACCAAGGAACAAAAGAAGCAACGCCAATGATGTTTTGATCCGAAATCCCTCTACAGACAAAGAAATAAATCAAAACATTTTTTTAATGTCAAATAAATAAGTCATCACAACACTTAATCCTTATCTCATTACTCATTACCGTTACATTCATTTCATGATTCGTCGAAAAATATATACATAGATTTTTATATAATATTTTTGAAATCTAATATTGATCATTAATTTTTGTTAATTTTTTATAAATCTTTTAGTTGGCTTATTTTAGCAGGATACACTTATAATTATAATACTTATACAGACCTACTTAATCTTAATAAAGTTATGTTAATCTATTTATATAGGCATACAAAAAAATAATACATAAAGCATAATTCGCTTCGTGACCGTCTTCTGAGAAAATCTTAAGTGTGCTTTATTTACATAATCAAATAATGTTTAAATTTTGAATGGCCATTGACCTTAATGAAAGCAAATACCAATAATTGATTATGAATAAAAATGAGATGCTGGTGTGTCAATATTTGGCCTTCAAAGCCGAACTTCTGTGTGGGAATCAAATATGCATTAATTCTTATTTCAAGTCAATTGATACATAGATAGCTTCTATTATAAAATATCCTGTACTTTGTTTTTCTAATAGACAATTAAAGTAAATATGCAAACAATTAATTAAATTCTGTGTAAAACACTTACTCTGACATAATTTCCGCCACGAGCCTTTTCGTTGGATCTTCAATATCATACTTTTCATTTGCCATCATTCCCCAAAGAGCGTTAATAACAGCTAACTCAATGAACGGTTTCAAATAAATTGCTTTTCCTTCATTCTTCCTAAATGTGAAAAATGAGGATAGGTATGAGAAAAGTTCAGACTTTTGAATAAGAAATCATGTAAAATTGAGTCATTAGAGAAAATTAAAAGGTTATGTTTTTACAAAAGGAAATTCCTGGCTTGAATCACTTCTTCCATGACTGAAGATTCCATGCTTCTTTTCCCAAACCCAAAATCTCTCAAGCATTTCATCAAGAACCTTCGGACTTCCATCCATTCCTTGCCATCAAGAAGGCCCAAACCTAAAAACATCATGTGCATTCATTAATCAAATGTGTCAACGAATATTAAGTTTTTTGAGATTTAAAACACATGAATAAATGCTCATAATTACCGTATTTCCCCCTTTTTTCAAAGAGATCTAATTGGAGTCTTCCTGCTGTTAGATCTTGTTTGTAAAACTCTTTAATTGTTGCAAAGTCGTTGACGAAATTAACCCTGTTCCAATTAAACTTCATTGAATGTTCAGAGAAATTTAATTCTTTTCTCCATAATAAAGTAAATATGTAAGTATAATCACTTAATCACTCTCATTGTTGGTTTAATAAATATAAAAAGCATAAAAACATAAAGAAAAGTTTAAAGAAACTGAACACATACTTGTATTGTCCAAGATGAAGACTGAAAATCTTTCCGTACTTCTTTGATAACTCTGTAATTGTCAAATAAGGGACTTTCCCTAAAAACGGAAGATATCCTAACCCTGGAATTCCCCACGGACCTTCACGTATTACATAAATAAAAAATCACCCCAGTTAAAAAAACAATTTAGAAACTTTTTATTGGAATTGATTCTACCCTTCTAGTATATACATCATGACATGAAATACATCTTGTAAAGGATTATACTAATTGAGTCACAAAGTCGCCATTACGTGACATCAAAAACACTTAATAAGAAATCTACAGTTTTCTTACCTTGTGGTGCATGTCTTGTCTTCTTTTTACCTTTATTATTGATTTTTTCTCCAAGAACAAAAATAATAAAGAGAGAAAACAACAGGACAATTTCAATATACATTTCTCTTATTCTTTTCACTTTTCTAAAAATGTTTAATGGTGTGCACAATAAAGAAAATTAAAGTAAAATATAAGATGAATGTTTAGTAGGTCTGGAGGGCTCATAAATATTTCTATTAAATAAAATATTTCTATTTAATTGCTTGTTGTATGTAATAGGAGAGCATTATATGGAATAACACTTCCCCGAACGAGAAATCTGCTTGGACGGACGAAAGGAAAGAACTGTTGGCCAGGAAGATCTTCATGTCATTTGTACCTTTATGGATCTGCTTGAAGAGGTTTTCTCTACGGAATTAGTAGAGTCTTGTGAGTTGTGATGGATGAGCGTTATAGGAATCTAAAAGTATATCTCTTATTTCCTATAGCGCTCATCCATCACAACTTTAACATCACTCATGGTCCATGGTTGAGTGAGAGATGTGTACCTTAATGGGAAAGTAAATAACGTGGAATTTTTTTATATACATTTCTCTCATTTAAGAAGTGGCTACGTATATCTTAGTATAAAAAATGTACAAAAATCATCATTATAATTAAGTATATTCTCGAAGTAAGAATTATGTGTAGCATAATTAGCACGACCTTTAACCATTTACAATTATGCATTTGTTTTCCATTGTTATAAATATGACTTTGTCAAAGTTAAGAACAGAAAATTTTTTAGAAACCCTAATACCTAGTTTGTACTATCTTAGTTCTTAGAGTAATGTGTATGTATATTATAAACCTGGGTTTTGAATCATTTAGTCGGATTAAAGAACAAAGAGTAGCGTTATTGGTTTGTAGTACAATGAAATTACATTTAAAAATTATTCAATTGTTAAAAGTTTTCTTATAAACATAGGGATTGTAATTTTTCATATTTCATTTTGACAATTTGAATGCATTCCTAATGGATGATAATTATTAAATAATTTATCGTAATTGGAGACGCTTAAAACACTAAATTGTTAGATTAACTAAAGACTTCATGGGTTATGGTCACTCTGTGTATCCCCCAATGCCATGAGTTTGAGTATGAATTTAGCATTAAATGCATTCTACCGTCAACTACTTAAGTGATTTTTCCACTTTATGAGTTTTCATTCCATCAGCAATTTTTCTGCACAATTGCTCCAAACATTGACCTTTCAAGTGTTTGTTATTGTGAGAGCTCTATAATAATGTGTATTATTATAAGTAAATGCCTACATTTTACGTGCCAGTTCTAGACCTATTTAAATATAATATCAGCACCAATCTTAGTTTATTAGTTTATCCATCAATAGTAGGAGTTTGAGTAGAAAACGATATAGATATTTATTTTTAAAAGTTTTTAAGTACCTAATATTGTATTTCAAACAACTGTGCTATACAAAAAAACCTCTGAAAAATTCGTGAAGGAACAACAAATGTCTCAAATGAGGAATATTTAAAGCAAATTAATTCACAATTCAATAGTTTGGTCCATATTTCAACAAAAGATCTTTCACGCTTTTGAATGAAAATTCCATCCTTTTTTAACTTGTCTTGCTCTATTCTTTGAATCATTGTGAGTTGATCACCCATATAATAATTCCTACAATTTAACCGACAATTAGGTAATTCCTTAAATGAGTCACACAATTACAGTAAACAATATAATTTTATAATAATATAATTATGAAAATATATTATATTTACAGATGCTTATAATTATAATAAATATTCTAATGCTGTAATTAATTATGCATTATAAATTATTATTTTGGTACATAACAAATTTGAATGACGAACGATTTTCTTTACAGCTCTATCGACAATTTCATTAGTTGACTGTTTATTTATTCTTTTCAACATCACAATCTGTTAATATAAAAAATGTTAATGTTTTTGGAAATCTGTATTATTTGTATTATCTGCGCTTAAGATTATACGAATAGTACTTTATAATGGAGCTGATGAGCCTTTTTAATCAGTTTCTCTGCGTCAACAAAACTTTCGCTCATGTAGTCAAAAATTAAGAGTTGAGGGCAAGTGAATAATTGGTGATCAAAAATCTTGTTGAAAATTAAACTGCATGCCTCGACCATCAGTTGCGTCTCAAATTGATTGTTAGTTCGATTAGGATTCATCTCGTTTAATTTATTAAATCGGGCCGGACGCTGCATTACCAATGACTTCATTTTTTCAATGTTCTGAGGATCACGAAGAATTTCTCCAACTGAATAAGAATGAAGGGGGAAAATTCCTTTGTTCATGAGACGCTCCTATTTATAAAAACACAACTTTAATGCCCAATCACAATACGAGTTTATTGAAAATTAAACAATAACTTATTGGTAATAAGACTTACTTCAAGACAAGATTGAATTCCTGTTCGACCAAATTCGGGGACATCTTTGATAAAAACTGCGATCTTATTCTCAAGTTTTGGATTTGACAATCCATAACTTTTTTTAACTCTGGAGAGTTTCGTAAATAGTATCTGAGAGATGCAAGTCTTGCTAAACTTACTTAAGTCCTCCATTCTGAGAAAGCTCATCATATACTTATACATATATATATACATGGATTTCTTTTTCTCGATATCTGCTTGACTACCAATGTTTAATTACCATTTTATTTAAACATGCCTAATTATTTTAATCTCTTAACATTTGCTTTTTTTAATTTTTAAAAAAATTAATTTAACGAACGAGATTTATTTCTTTCCTTTGACAATTTTCTTAATGGAACACGATTGTCGTAAACTTTTTTTTACTATAAATATATAATGTAACAAAGTATAGTGAATTTGTATAAAGAAAAGAATCTTTTCAATGCATTCAATGCAATGAGGAAATGAGGATTGATAGGATGATGGGTAATTGGAACAAAGTAACAACAAGCCCCCAAACTTGGTCGTAACTTGCTAAATGATTAAATTACAGCTGTATTTTTGTTCTTTATCTTTGTTAATGGGATGAGATAAAATATTACAAATATACAGTTTATAGTATACAGTTTTTGAGTTATTTTAACCAATCAATTCAATATTCTTCTATTGTATATTATAGTCTGTTATTACATTTAATTACTTATTATATTAGCCATTAGCATTTTTTGCAATATTTTAGGGACTTTATCGAAAACACAAATATATTACAATTAAAAACTTCATTTCATAGTGTGTAGAGCAGAAAATTAGCTGAGCTGCATTGAACTGTATAAAGTTATGAATCCCCCTCGAACATACATTCCTTCATTCCACGGAGATTACGAGTCTCATCCATGGCTCTCGAAGATGCCTTATCGAATTTTAGGAAAAACTGATATGAATGTTTCCTTACTTAGCTATGGAGGAGCAGCATTAGGAAATTTTTACGGGTTCGTATACACTTTGTAATTCTATTTACCATATCGCTGGCATTGACATTAGATGAGTACACTGAATGAATTTAAGTTAGATTATACCCATTCATGTATATAAAAATATTGTTATGTTTATACAATTTTTATACAATAAATACGAATATACTTAATAAAGTGATATTTAAATAGAGACGTAAACAAACAAAGCGCAATTGAGACAATTCATGAGACCTTGAAATCTGGAGTTAATTATATTGATACTGGTACACCTTTATACCTCAGCGCACACAAATAAAATGATTTAAATAAGACTATTTAAATAAACTAATATTTATAAAAATTCATACTTTTCTTGTAACAGCACCATGGTATGGTGACTCAGAGTCAGTGATTGGAGATGCACTCAAAACTGTTCCACGGAGCGCCTTCTATTTGGCAACAAAAGTGGGGAGATACTCCACTCCAACATGGAAGAACCGATTTGACTTTTCAGCTTCAAGAGTTCTGAGAAGTGTAGAAGAAAGTCTTCAGCTTCTTGGAGTTGACTCACTTGACATCATCCAAGTATTCTATGATTACTTATTCTTATATTAACAATACTAACAAATAACCCACTAAATTAACAATTACAGGTTCATGACATTGAGTTTTCATTGGATCCACAAAAAATCATCAAAGAAACCCTCCCTGCTCTTGAGACAGTTGTTAAAGTTGGAAAAGCAAAGTATATTGGAATTACTGGCTATGATTTGAATTTCTTGAAGAAAGTAGCAAATGAATTTCCTTGTGACACTGTGCTAGTCTATGCTCGTTACAATTTACACGACACTGGACTCCAAAACTATATTCCTTATTTTAAGGCATCACCAATTATCATACAAACATCATTAAATATTCAATTTATGTAAACTACTGTTACACAGTACTTTAAATATTCTTATTTACGAAATTGTATTCCAATTTAGGATAAGGGCATGGGAATCATTAACGCAACGCCTCTTGGAATGGGACTCCTGAGTAATGCAGGTCCTCCTGGGTGGCATCCGGCTTCTGAGAAAGTCAAAGAGAAAGCAAAAACAATTGCGAATTATTTAAAAAGGAAAGAATGTTCATTACAGGATGAAGCTCTGCGTTTTAGTTTGAATCCAAAAGAGAGTGAAATAGCCACGACTCTTATTAGCATTCCATCAAAGGAGATCCTTTTTGACAATCTCAAAATCGTCACTTCATCGCTGAGTCGTGAAGAGGAAATTCTTCATGATGAAATCAAAAGTTTATTTGTCAATGATGGAGAAGAGTGTCATTGGGAAGGGGTGGAAATTGGTGATTTCAAGATGACGCTTAATTTAAATTAAAAAAATATTTTTTTCAAAACAAGCTATTTACACAATCCTACAATTACTGTTTTTCTTAAACTTTGTTTAGAAAATTATATTGATATGTTAAATAAAAAGATTGCAGTTTTAAAATAAATAACTAAATTCAATTTTCAATACCTTGTTTAGTAAATAAATAAATGAGTCAAAAAGCTAAAGTTCCTAATACAAACTCGAGCGACATACCAAACCTAATCCCCCATTTCAATTATTAATTACCAAAATATTTTGCGAAGATCCTTCAGTCGCATCCACATGTCCCAGTCCCACATCTGCAAAACCATCAAGTTGCTTCATATGACTCAAAGTGTCTCAAAGACACTCAAACTACATTAATGAATCATTGAATTGAAAGTCAAATAAATAATTTATAAATAATTAGGAACAAAGTTGATGATTAATTTTTCAGATTTGGCGCCTATTGCTATTCCATAAGAATAATTACTCAAAGGGTAGCTCTAGTTTTTTCCATTGTGAAACTTAAATCGTTATTAGATAATCGTTATCTCTTCGTTCCTCAACAAAGATGCCGTCAAAGAAGAAACCTCGAGCTCCCCCAAAGCTAAGATATACACCCAAATCAAAGAGCAGACAGGCGAAGACGGATTATGAACACCAAACCGGTACAACGGATCCGATTGATAAAATCCTGGAATCGTGGAGCGAACAACAATATGAAAAAATATGGCACGACTGGGGATTTAAAACTCCAGGTATTATAACATTTTATCCTTGAATTCATTATAAAATAACAATTTAACTAATCACCAACAACTGTTTCAAACTTGACTAATATTGTCATTCATTCATAGCGGAGACAATTTCGGAAATTACCAATGAAATGATCGCTTCATTCGGAGAAAATGGCTTTCAAGCTCAAGAAAACGAAGAAGAAGCAAACGTTGAACAGGATAGAATTTATTTAGAAGCTTTGGACAGAGGAACTCCTCTCAAGGGCCTTTACGTTCACTACCCACCTCCAGACTCGCCCGGAATAGCCGTTTCTCCTCCGTCTTCGTCTTCATCGTCTTCCTCGAGCTCTTCGTCCTCATCCTCGTCAATGAGCGACAGCTCAAAGCTTGAAAAGTTGTCTAAGACTATTTTTCAAGAGTTTGGAGCAAATATTCGATTTTGATGTTTTCTTTATCCATTGAGCTATTTGAATAATATATGAATTTCCTCACTCAATATTTACAATATAGCCAATTGATTGTTGTAAAATGAACTTATTTAATTCTGTATCTATCATATACCCAAGACCTTTGCCAAGATTCTTGCGAAAGTTTGTTAATGATTAACTATTTAATTTATGCAGGCGCGAATTCAATTACATTTCTGTGTTCCCTTTGTTTTGAAAATGAGTAAGTTAGAATAAAGCCTCATTCGTTGCTCATTCTTTGTGTACTTCACTTGTGTTCTTCATGATAGTTGCAGTATTTTTCGTTGTATCTTCTCATGAAAGTAAGAACATTATTTTAAATTATTAGATATTCAGTTTTAATTCCTTTATTAAAGGTTTCATTAGTTAAGGTTTGAAAATGCAATATTAAGTTAATTTTGAAAATGGAGAAGCTCAAGGCTTATGCATTATCGGGCATGACTGGCTGTTGTATGATGGCTCATAGTGACATTCAAGATGCTACAAACGCTTCTGGTAAGAATTTTTTTGCCAATGCCTACTATTCATAGATCTCTAAAGAAACTCTGTAGTTCCCTTTCATATTATAATATTAAATTATAGACTAACGACCCTATATAGTAATGCGTCCTATTAGAGCAAGGTGTTATTTCTCATGTTTTTCAATTGTGAACCAAAATTATTGTATTCTTCGTTCAATTATTTCTTTAAATTAAATCTTGGATCATATTAGTCTTTTTATGGCATTTTCAAAGGCTCCTTTCAAACGGTTTAACGAATATACAAGTAAGAGGAATATACAATAATGAAGAGTATTGGTTATTAAAAATCGTTTTTTAAATTGCAGGTCAATATCCTCCACTTGGACACTACAACCCTCGACATGACACAGACATTGGCGCTGAAAATGACTCAATGTCTCTCAAGTGCGGTCGCTGTTCTCCCTCTCCATACCCCGTAATGTTTATACTTACTTTGTTCTTTTATTCGTTTCCATTTTTAATCCTAACAATATACTTTGTAAATTATTACGCATGTTAATGTAAATCAGCACAATTTGTAAATTTTGAATCTCCAATTTGAATTTCCAGTCTTCATGCGATATCTCAGTTCCAAAATCCATCAAGAGACTCATTGAAGAGAAGGAAGTTATCGCAAAACAAAAGGAAAATGCTATTAATGAGCTGAATTTGAAAGTTGAGGAACTTCATAAAACCGAAGTAAGTCATTTTATTGTTATTCACTTAACTATTATCTGTATATGATATATGAACTTTTTTTTGCATAATGGGCGGGGGAATTTCAATGCTTACTTACAAACTTTTGCTTGCATAAATTATATCTATAAATACTATAATATTCTTTACTTAATAAACCAATTTCTTTAATCTAGTCACAGAATGCAATTCTAATGCTAAAGATAGCAAGCCTAGAAGAAGAATTGGAGAATTCCAAATTAGACCTTGATTTGAATCTTGACGAAAAATCCAAAATAAAATCTTTATTAGAGGACACGACTCACCAATTACAACTTTTGGAGGAAGAACGGTAATATAACGTTATACAAATTATAAATGCGGTAAAATAAAGTTTAATAATTTTGTAAGTAAATTGTTTTTTGAAATTGATAACTAAAAGTTATGAAGCATTAAAATTAATATGCAGTATTACACGTACTTAAATGTTTTAGTTCATAATAATAAAAATACCTAATCAAGTTTCTTTTTTAATTTTCTTTAATAGAGATTCGATCAAAATTGAACTGGATGGCGTTAGCAATGAATATGAAAGCATTAAACGTGATCTTATAACTTCTAAGACTGCTGCGGAAAACTTTTCTAATAAAGCTGATGAACTCGAAAACTTCAATTTGACAATTAAAGAAAATGTTAATTAAAGAAAACCTTTATGTTAAATTTTAAGTTTAGTGCCAATTGTTTATTACTTTATAATTATTCAATTGGGCGTTTTTTGTTTTTCAGTTTGAACGTCTCGAAGATGATTTTAATAAGTTACGAGCTTATAAAGAAAAAGAATTGGAACAGAAAACCACCATTGTAAAGGAACAAGAAACTGAATTAGAAAGTGCAAGAAACGACGTATGAAGATCACTGATAAATAAATTCATATCTGTTAATCATCAAATTGAATATGCTACCAACCGTTTATAACATAACAAATATTTCTTCATTGTCTTAGCTTGTTTTCCTGAAAGCTAATAAGTTCAAAATTGACGCTTATGAAGAGCTCAAAAACACTCACAAGGAAGTAAAAGAAGAAAATGCAAAGAGAATGGAATTGGCCAAACAAAAGGTCAGATCAGTTCACTTATAGTAAAAAGCGACATATTGAATATAAAATATTAAACTATTAAAATGCGCTAATTATTGTTAATACAGCTTGATTATCTTAATGCAAATCAACATAAGATTTCTCATTACGATCAACTTGAAGCAATGCACAACGAACTCAAGGAAGACGCAAGGAATTCGCTTAAATTGAAACTCGAATTGGAAGTTAGATACAAGGCAATATTCGAGGAACTCAAAGTCATAAATGAACAAAAGTAATAAATCTTACGCGAATAATTTTAATAAGATTTTTAATTGTAAGATTTTAACTTAAGTAAATATATATTTGAAAATACGATATAATGATCTAATAATTTATTATTTGTTTTATAGTAAGAAGACAAAGGAGGAACTTTTCATGAAGGAAGAAGAGTTGAACCGAGCGAGAATACGCAATGAATCATCAAAGAAAGCTTCCTCCTCTCTCCAAACTGAAATTGAAAAGCTCAAAGTTCAAAATAAAAGACTCGAAGCTCAGGTAAATTAATATTTAAATGCCAAATAATTTCGAAATTAACGGTTTCAATTATTTGACTTAAAAAAACTTTGTTCATTTTAAGGTCAAGTCTTTAGAATTTTACCATAAGCTGGAGAAAGAACTTTGTGCCAAGAAAGATGCAACTTTAGAAGAGGCCAATAATCGATATGCGCTTCTCCTAAGTCACAACAATCATGAGCAAAAGATCAAACACGCAATCAAATGGAAAGAAGACATGAAAATGCTTCAAAAAGTAAATTATGTATTACATTGAAAAATTTAAACTTCACGTTAAAATATTTCTTATATTAAATAGATGAATGAAGAGTTGAGTCGCGAGAACGCCAAGATGAAACGAAAAATTGAACAGTTTGAGCAACAAAGGCAATTCAGCTCTTAATGCAAAAATGATATTCACACCATTAACAAACAGACAATGTATTAATTGGAAGATTTGATACATTGAAGACTATATTATTATACAATGCAAGGGCAAAGAGGCAGCTTTTTAATTATCAATCTTATTTGATTCATATAGTTAACAACTTACATTTTGTAATGCTTTTTATACAAACTTACATATTATAAGACTATCAGTATTCACTTTCAAAATTGCTTATGAATTATGATTATAAAATAATGTCAATTTGTAATGGTGCTTTTAAAGAAATTACAATTTGTATAAATCAATTAGCATAACTGTAATAAATAGTTAATAGATCATTAGATGGTCGAAAAAACTAAACTTGATAATTATATTTGAATTTAATTTAGAATTATAAATACCTTCTTAAAAGCACGAAGTGGGTATAAATGCAAAATTAGAATAAAATAAATAATTGGATTTTTCTATGATATTTGTGTTCTTTTCCTTGTGTATTCTTGTGTAATAATGCTGGATTTTACATTTCACTTACTATATATACCATACCATATTACTAAGTATTACATAATTATTATCAATGAAAGCAGTCGAGGTCTGAGGAGTTTATATTGCAATTTGCTATTCATTGCATAGGATATGGGATACTTTGAGAATTCATACATCTGTATTTTTTGCCTGATCACTACACTTCCACTAAAATCAGGTTCGCGTCTATCAAATTTAAAATTATTTAGTCGTTTTATCTTTGACTTTTGGTGTTTTGATTAAGAGTTTGGGAATTGAAATATTTAAAATTAAATAAAACAATGAGTTTATCATTTACATTTTCAAAAAAAATTCAAAATAACGTAATTCAAGATTCAAAGATTCGAGATGCTTCAACGAGAGACGACGAAGAAGAAACTGATTTTGTTCAATCGGTTATTGGAACTGAAATAAAAGGGTATTCTTTAATCTAAAAATTACTATTATCTATAACGGTTTACATTATTTTATCAGATTTATCATTAAATCATTCAAAGAATTTAAGTAAAGTAGATTAATTTTAAGTTTATTTTTGGTTATTTACTAGGAGTGTTAAAAGAAAAGCGAAAAAGGAGGATCTCGTGATACCACTCATTGCGAAAAATAATTGGAGGATTGATTGTGAGAAAAAAGAGAAAGCAAAAAATAAAAATGAGGCAATTCATTTAGACGTTAATGAAAAAATAGGCGATGATCTCGAACAGCAAGCTATTAAAGAGATTTTAGGTAAATACTTTGCGTGATTCATTTCTGTGCCTGAGGAGAAATATTTTCATGGTACCCTGCAATCTAGCACATTAGTCAAATCTTTATAATGAATTCATAAATATGATTTCTATGAAGAAAAATATAAATTGATCAAATATTATCTAATGCTAACACTATAACAATTCCAGGGTAAATTTTTCCATGAAAATATTTCTCCTCAGACACAGAAATGAGGCATCCACAGTACTTTATTACCCAAATTATTTATATAAATTGTAAGATATTTCATTTTCGTCATGAAATATTCATTTACAAAAAACAATAAAGAATCTTGTTGAACAGAATCAATCAAACCTAAGAAAGAGTCGAATGATGAAGAGGATGAAATTGATCCAGATGTTCCATTACTCTTTCAAAATCGTATTCCTGATGGTTACGAAGAAGATACGAACATGGACGTCTCTCTTCGTCCTGACATTCCCACTATCGAAGACTATGAGAGAATACCAATAGAAGAATTTGGAATGGCTATGCTGAGAGGAATGGGATGGAAGAAAGAAGAAGGAATTGGTCTCAAAAATAAAAAGTATCCATTAGATTTAATAAATATTAATTATTAGTAAATTATTTTTTTAAATACATTTTTGGTTAAAATTATAGTTATTAACTTTATCTCTTTAACAGAGTGGTCCAAATGCTTGAGCCACAATTACGACCAAAAGGTCTTGGTCTTGGAGCCGAACGTCCCCAGAATGATAAAGCTTTGTTACCACAAAGCGCAGGAAAGAAAGATGAAGAAAATCTAACTCTTAAAATCGGAGCTTTCGCCTTGATCAATAAAAGGAGCAATAAAGGATATTATGGTCAAGTAAGTTTATATCTTAATGCCTCTTATACAATAAGATAAACTTTTATTTCTTCATAGCGAAAATATGATTAATTGGAGTAGGTTTATTTTTTCTATTCATAAATATATTTATTAATTTCAAGATTGAATCTTTTGATGAAGACAACAACAGGGTTATTCTCAAACTTGCAATTAACTCGAAAATGGCAGCTGTATCAAAATTCAATATCACTCTCGTGACTGAGAAAGAGTACAAATCAAAATCAAAAATTTTAAGTGAGTTTATCTTTAAATATTTACTATCATTCATCCTCTACTTTCTATTAATTAACAATACTAAAGAGTAAAGCAAATAACGGTGCGTTTCTAATTACTTTTCCAAAATTATTATAGATAATGAGAAATATGAAGAATACAAAAGAATGCAAGAAGAGAGAGATGGTAGTAGAGAAATAGGTGATGCCTTTGCGACAAGATTAGATTCAACGAGTGGGGAACCTCAGGAAAAGAGAGCGAAGAAAGAGGAGAAACATAAAAAGAAAGATGAGTCGAGAAATCGAGGTTGGATCAGACCAAATTTACGAGTTAGATTCATTGATGAAAAATTCAAAAAGGGTCGTCATTACGAGAAAAAGGTGAGTTCACTTATCTTATTGATATAAATAATAATTTATAATTATAAAGATATTAATTTTTATCAAATACATCAATTGGTTATATGTGATTTCAGTTTGTGATTGAAGACGTATTTCGATCAGACGAGTGTGTGCTTAGAGGCGACCATGGAGTGGTTTTAGATGGGATACGGGAAAAGCAACTTGAAACTGTGATTCCAAGAGGAGACATTTCGAACGTGTGTATCCTGAGAGGAAAATATCGGGGTCAAGTGGGTGAAATTATTCAAAGGGATAAGAAGAAATGTGAAGCAATTATTCAACTTCTCCCCGACAGAGATCCTATTATTGAGTTACATTTTGATGATATCTGTGAATACGTTGGAGATGTATGAACGTATATGATATTCATGTATTACATTTCATAAGTTAGTACATATTTTTTTACTCATTAAAG